>ARYC01002823.1:0-48655 GCA_000711775.1 Oxytricha trifallax | reverse complement strand
ATATATTAATAATAATAGTGTAAGAATTAAAGCAAAGGTAATATCTTATTGAAATAAAAGAATAACTTGTCAAACAATAAACACTTAAGTTTATGGGAGAAAATACTTGAGAAATATTATAAATGAAAGAGCAGCAACGAGTTTCACTACTGGAGACCATCATCATCTAGACCATCCTTGTCCCCATCTTTCTTGATGATGTCTAGTGAATGTCCTGGCAAAGCCTGATTGTCCTAATCTTGAGGCAATTCTACACCCTGGTCTAGGTTGATGTTGTTTGGTCCTGGTTGATTTCTTGGTTGCTCTTGCTGCTGCACTTACTGCTACTCTTGCTACTACACTTTCTGCTGCACTTGCTGCTGCTCTTGCTGCTGCTCTTGCTGCTACTCTTGCTGCTCTTGCTTCTGCTCTTCGATCTACACTTGCTTCTGCTCTTCGAGCTTCTTCTGAATCTAGAGGTGTTGTGATGGATGATCTTAATCGATTTCTTGTTCTGATTGTGTCTCTTCTAGATTTAGTTCTTAATTTTATTCAGGTTCTTGCAGTTGATCTTGATTCTGCTTTTGTAGTTACTCTTACTACTTGTGCTTCTCCTCATGCTGTTGCTCTTCCTGAGAAGAAGAGTGGCTACCCAATGCTATCATATTTTTGTCATCATCATCATCAACATCTTACTCATTAAGTCCATCTTATTGAACCTCCCCCAATTCCACTTAAGAGAATATGGCAAGTTGTTAATTCAGCAGGTTTTACTTGTTGAACTAAACTTAGTCATCCTAACCGCCAGGGTGTCTTTAGAGCTAAACCTCATACTATGACTGTTGTAATCCTTCATTCCTTTTGTTGCCATCCACTTGCACTTGGGAATCCTGTTGAAGTTGGTTAGCGCTCAAGTTCTTAGAGCAAGACTGGGGTTTTGAAAGTGAATTTTGCTATTGTTGGGTCAATACACGTTTTGATCAGGCTCTTCCACGCGCATCAATAAATCGTCTTAAGAATTTACTTTTGAGGAGGAATTCTGATTAACGGGGTTTTAAATTAATGTTTGCTAGACCAATTCACTGAAAGCAGGAAACTGTCTCTTCTTAACATTTGCCTTTGGAACAGCTTTCTTCTTCTGTTTTTTAGTTCTTTTGTGAACCTTTTTGTTTTTGTTTCCTTTCTCGATTCCTTTCTTCTCTACCACCTTTAGGGTCTTTTCTTACATCTATAGGGTTCTAGTTTTTCTGGACTTATTATCAGGACTTATGAATTGTTATTCATACTATTGATAAAGGGATTGTTTCCACTTCCTATGATAGAATTTTAAGCCAATTACAAATTTTAGAGTTGCTGCATCGAGGCAGAAAGAAGCGTAAGTGGATTTATGGGATTAATTGCAGGGCTTGGATATTATGAGAAAGGTTAAGTTTGCTGTAGGGAGTTATTATAGTAGACTTAACCAGATAGGGGTAGATTTGCAACTGGACTGCTCATATATGAGTTCGAGTTCATGCCAATTAGGCCTTATCTCTAATCTCCGATGATACCAAAGTGCTGATTATTTAAGAATTGCATCTTGATTGGGGTTTAAGCAGCAGTTGAAGACACTTAATCACTCTTCTAGGGACTGAAGTAATTGAAGATATTCCCACTTTGATTCTAGAAACCAGGATTCAACTGCCTGGATTGAGCTTGTGGAAGCGCTTTCTAACTATTTTGACTGTACCCATCGTTTTGGCTGAGTCCCTTTTCGATTAAAATGTCATCAAAAGGCTTTTGAATTTGATCAGGCACTTTATGGATTTATTTAATGCAATCCCTAATCATGCTGGGAGTTTGGATCGAGGTGGGTTATGTCTAATTGGCAAAACTCTGTGACTAATCTGAATTAGCATTGACATTTTCAGCTTGTTTACGAGACTCATTATCAGAATCAGTTCCACTAAGGATTTTTTCTTCCAAAGGCATGTTCTAATCAGTAGCTGCTTTTGATATGGGACTTTAAGTAAGATTATTGCCTTTCTTAACTTTCTTTGTTTGTTATGGCACGTAAGTTGGATCAGTATGACTATCTTCTTCTTATAAGGCAACTTTAGATTTGGGTGCAATAAGTTTGAGATTTTTCTTATCATTTGCTTTCTAAGCTTTAATTCTTTTTTAGGTCTGCTAACTTTCTTCTAAGCATTGGAACCACTTGCATTATTTTGAGCTGGTATGCTATTTGTTGGTCCAAAACCCATAGTTTGTTAAGAGCTAATTTGGGCTGTGTGAGTTGAGCCTTAACTTTTTGTACGATTTAGGATAAATGACAACGGTGTGAATGAGTAATAGGAGAGGGTTGAGGTAGCGCCCTGTGTCAGTAGTATTGGATAAGATATTTTGGTTTTATTACTGTTGATAAATTTGGTATTGGTTCTGGTTCATTAGGTTTACAGGGTAGCTATTAAGAGATAAAGGGCTCTATTAGCATGGAGCATTGTAATTAGAAACCAGGCTTGAGTCACGATGTTGACTTAAATCATTTGCATAGTTCTGACTGTATTGATTCTGCTGAGAATAGTTGCACTAGTTTGAGAACTAGTCATTCTGTGATTGATTGTACTAGTTGTGAACACCAATGCCAGAAGATTAATATCTATTCTGTTGAATCAGGCCATGGATTTAATTCACCCCTCGTTTGCCAAGAACTGTAAATTGCTGTTCTGATTCTCTGATTTTTGATAGAACACTATTAATAATTAACAACACACTATCCTTACTTGAGATTTGATTGTCTGGTTGAAGCAATGTTAAAGAATTGAGGGAATAAGTTTTTCAGTTTTTAAAGCATTGGGCTGATATGAAATTCTTTTTACTCCTCCTTTGTTCTTTGCACTGGTTTTTCTAAAGGTAAGACGACATTTTTAATAATCTCTTGCTGTATGTTATCAACATAGCGAACCAACTAGGTTACGCGAGCAGGCTGGAGTTGAGAAACGTTGGTCTTGTGAATAGTGGATTCTTGACTTGTCATTTAAATGAGCAATCTTAAGTCTTGAGGAAGTTAGAGGTTGAGATACTCCAGAGAGTATTGATGCCATTCATCGAACACCTCCTAATTTCTATATGTACAACAAATCAAAAGTTCATTGGGCTTACCTTGTAGTGATCCACTCATACAAGTGAGCATTCTCATTTACCAGCATGTTATCTAAAGCTTTGATAAAAGCCTTTGTAAATTCCCTTCCATAATTTAGCAATAAATCTGGAATGCCATGCTAAAAGTTTGCACTTTGATCAGTGCTTCTTGTTAAAACCAACATCAAATCGATGATTTATGCTCTGATTTCGATGATTAAATATGGATCATAATTGTAGGGTTTAGCTTCGTTTAGTATGATTCTTTCCTTAAGCTGGCTTACATGATGCTCTATAGAAATTCTATTTGTGAATAATATTACCTGCACAAGATTGAGGGTCTTGATCTTCTTATTGCAGCCCCTTTAGAGTATTAATGACATTCACCAGTTTTGTCATTTCATCAGCTTCTTAAGTAACCATTCTGCATGCATCCACATCCTCATCTTTGTAGTCAACGTCACTAGCATACTCGTATGTGAGAGCGCTAGACTAAATCATCAAATAATCGAGCTGCCGTTTTAGGTCGACTACAGCATAAAGCAATTCTTTGCCTGAATACCTATAAATTATTAGATGTGTCAAAATCTTACCAGCTAAAGATCCTTTGGAAAAATTCTCGAGCTAGAATGTGGGTGTCTGTCTTAGCCCCCAAGAATGTAGTTACAGGAGTCAAGTCACGCTCACAGCCATATATTTTGATGGTGAACACAGTCTTGAGTCCTGAAAGAGCCCCATCGTCATTCATCAACTCCAAGATAACACTCATGATCACCTCCTCTTAGTCATTCTCATCCTTGATAATCACTGGAAATCTGGTTACTTTCTGTCTGCTTGACATGAGCAGCATTTGTCCATCTTTGTCAATTCTTAAAACTGCAAAGTGACTTTATGGAATAGGGGAGTCTGCAAACATGTAGATCAGCTCAACTATCAAAGTTCCATGTCGGTCCTCAAAGAAAGGCTTGAATATTTTATTGTTGAGACTGATAAACCTGCAAATACTCTGCATCCTGTACAAGTCGTAATCAAATATATCTTTTTGAAATAGAAGAGCAACTTTGTAACTTCTAAATTTGCAATCAAATGCGCACCAATTTAAGACGGAAGTGAGTGGAAATCTCAGGGGATTTAGGAAGTAATCGCTCAAGAACTATTCAGGTTTCATCTCGAGCAATCCGCAAACCATCATTGAGAATGCTAAAGTATTGGCGAACATAGGAGCATCGTTAAGTATGGCCAATAACCCCATAACTTCAGTAAGATAAAAGTAGCCATTTGGATCATCTCGAAGTGAGCTCTTGAAAATGCAATTGGCGTTGAATACCATTCCTCTATTTCTATTCTAGAAGGCATTCATCTTGAAGCTATTTCTTTTGCATTAGGAGTAGTGAGGAGTATACATAAGGCGATAGTCTGATTCTTCAAAGAAGGGAGAGCCTAAGAACTTGATCTGATAGGCACCTTAAAGCTGCTGAGTAATGTGATCGTAACAGTCAAGCAAGTAAGTTTTCATACTACCCAGTTAGTAGATTTAGGCCTCTCTGAAAGCTTTTGGCCTGGCCTTTACGTACTCAAAGCGTAAGAAGGGCTGATCCTGAGGATATTTCAATAAAGCAGTCGAAGTTATCATGTTTCCAGAGGTTTTCATTTGTTCAACTGTGCGTTTGTTCAAAAATTGGAAAGTCAAACGTTTTGGCTTTTCTTGAGTGAACGTTTTCTTGGATTCTTCAAGCTACTAAACATCCTCAGTTCCAACGTCGATGGTTTGCTCTTTCTTCTCTGACTTGGATCTCTCTCTGGTTTACTTTTGATTGACGGATCTTTACCTGCTAGTCTTTGTATGCCTACACCTCAGACTAGAATTAAAGTGAATTTCTATTGAGCACAGTATCATCAAGTTTCACACTTTATTTAAACTTATTAATAAGTTTTTCAGTAGCCTCTTAATCAATTAGTGGGAAGTCTTTAAACTTGCTATTCTGATCCTCATCCCGAGAAGTGAAGACTTTAAAGTAGTCGCCTTATTAACACGATTAGTTATAATTATTGAGAAATTAGTTAATAAACTAGATTACTGAATTCTTTCGTTCATCGTAACTAGTTTTACTCTGAGTCTACAACAGAAGCTGGTTCTCATATTTTTACAGAAGTTACTTGGAAGAGTTGCTGATATCCTGTAGAGTCCTCAATTAATCTGGCAGAATACGGACATTTCTGTTTATCAAACTTGCTATGAAATCTTCATTTGTAGTAACCAGACGTTTAGATAGCTCAGTAGAGAATCTGGTTTCTTATAGAATTTATGAGTCTGTCATTTTTTTGAATGTAGTCAACAAGTCCTTTATTTCGAAAGATTCCGGGTTCGTACCATTGCCATTACTCATGCATTGATTGTTGAGCCCAAGCATGTTCTAACTGTGCATCGAATTTTGCAAATTGGGAGCTTAAATGGATAAGTTGGTCTGAACCATAGGCTATTGAGCTTGAGGTTTTTAGCCTTTTTCAATCTGCCGTTTAACGATAAAGTAATTTTTAACGCGCTCTTCGTATTCATTCCTGCCTTCGAAATGAAATTATTGTACAAGTTCAAGCTCAGCCGGGGGGAAGTGCTAAGAGATATCCGCTGATGTAAGCAACATAAATTTGGAGGCTATACTATTGTCTTATAACGAAGTATCCACATCCACTTTAAAATAGGAAAAGTCCTTGTTGAAAGTCGACTAAACATTTTTCATCATAGCAGATGTGGTATAGCCCATGTTTTTCTGGATTTTGTTCATTCTCTGAACCATATCTACAAAGCTCTTAAAATGAGTATCCCTATCAATTGTCAATTTGTACTGATCTTAAACAGAATTTAGTGCTGCCAAATCTTTCAGACTTCCTTAGGTAGCATGTTTAGGTTATTGAACTATACAGTCATAAGCTCTCTTTACAATTTTGAAAGTCTAGGTAAACTGATGCTGATCTTTACTAGTTAGCCTGTTTAGTTGAACCATAAGAATCATGCTCCAGTAGTCATCACAGAACAGAAGAAATGTTAACAATGTGCCCTCGAACATTATTTTGGATTAGGATTTGCCTGCCTTCTGAATCTTGATTTGTGTATGATGGAGTATTTGGAATGCACTTCCTCCCTTTTAGAAAATCTCTTCAAGTTGCTATGGGTTGGTCAGATCAAAGTAGAATTTCATTGGTAAAGACACTCTATGAAAAGTGTTATCAATCGGCTCTCGATTGATGTCGTCCGACATTGGCTGCATTGGTAGAATTTTATAAATTAATTATAATTTAATCGTTGTTTTAACAGATAAGTTAATTAAACTATTATTATAAAACTGTAAATAATGAAAGCAACTCAAAGTAAAAAACTCTCATGCCAATACTCCGACAAGGGTTAATAATCTTAGTAAGAATAATCGCTCACCTCAATCGTCAGCGACGATCATCTTAGCCAGCACTCCTTTAAAAGCATTAAGTAGAGTTGAGTCAAGATTCAAGACAAGCAAATCATAAAGTGGGAGCCTGTAATTTTGGGGAAGAATTTCGTTCAAGTGGTTGCACCAGCTCAGTATTCGTATAATACGGGAGCTCTCCTCAACTCTGGTGAAGTTCCTCCTCAAGTGGATTCTTTATAAGGAGGGTTAATCATTAAGATGCTTTGGATGGTATAGATTCTTACTTAAAGGACATGATTGATATCAAGAGTATACATAACGACGATTCATTGTGCCAATTTCTGGAGCAGTTCTTGAGTCAATTTCGCAATTCAAAGCAGGTTAGTCATATTAATTTAGATTTAAGAATCATTCTAATATAATGATAATTTAGAAACCCCAGTCGATTTAAGAAGGATAGCCAGTGCAGTTGATATAAACAGGTTTACTCTCTCTTATACAGAATAGAATGTAGCTAAACCATGGATTACCGAAGGATTGTAATCCATACCTAAAACCTTGAGAAGCAAAGCTTGCACATAAGCGACTTGAGTTAGTAAGAATGTATATGGAAGATTAGTTGAAGCCAAAGTAAATTTCGAAGAAGTTGCGAGTGACAGCAGAGTTTGTATCAAGAACTGTTGAGAAGTTTAAGCATGAGATGAAAAATAGCGTATTCCAACCTTAAGAACCAAAAAAACCTGGCAAGAGGAGGGAGTGAGATAATGAGCAGCTGGTTGCTGCAGTTGGCGAGTGCATAGAAGAAATTGGAATTTACTAGTGTACTGGCAGAAATATTCATAATCGATTGTAAGAATTGAAGTTGGGCTCATCATTAAAGTATGATTTCAAAGTGCCATGCATATCAACGATTCATAAGATTCTCAAGGAGCAGTTTCATCTGAAGTTTGGCAAGACAGAGGCAGCGAATGTCAAATACAGAGATCCTGCTTATAATAGCAAACGCTTATGGGTGAGTCGACTTTTATCATAGTTTCTAAGAGAGGATGCAGTAATTATATCAGTAGATGAAAGCAACTTCAGGTCTGACTACTTGCCTCCTAAGCAGTGGGCCCTAAATTAGAAGAGTATTCTGGGTAAGAGGAAGAATAAAGTTACCAAATCGATTGCAGTCAAGAAGTATAGTAGAATCATCGCAGGCGATAAGGATTTGCAGTATGGAGGGATGCTGCTTGGAAAGCAGTCGAATGGTGAATATTCTTAGAAATCATCTTATTCATTGGATGCAGTTTCATCTATATGATCAAACGATTTACCTGCTTAAAATGTTTTTAAAGGTATCAATCTGTAAGCTAATGCAAAGGATTCGTAATCATCCAAACTTCATTCAATAATGTAGAGTAAAGCTAAGCCAATTTCAAAACCCCATTCTAGTACCAGTACTTTAAATAAGTTGGCTAAACAATCGATTTTGAAGAAATCATAGAAATCATCAAGCAGCTCTATAGTAAGTTATTCCTAAATAATATTGATTTGCTATTATACAGAAGGCAGGCATTTTACAAACTCCACCTCGCTAGAATTTGAAAGCAAAGTAGTAACTAAAGTACGATCTATCCCCTATACTTGAAGTTGAAGACACTCCCTAAAACCAATCGAGTACTTTGAAGAAATTCAGAAATTTGAAGTTGCAGAGCACTGCAAAGAAAGTCACTTCAGATGATGAGCAGATCAAACGAATTCATTCAGGGCTCACGCCATTGATTGACAAGGTGTCAAAATTAAAATTGTAATCAACTTTAAAGAAATCAAGCAGTTCGCTATTGAGTTAGAGATAGAGAGAAGTTGTTCAGCTCACTCCAAGAAAGCTGTCGCTATCAGTTTTGAGCAGCTCGAATATTGATGAAAGTAAGTATACAAAAGATAATTTGAAGGTTGATGGTTGTTGCATGATGATAGTATCTGATAAAATCGTTCTGTTCTTGATAATGCCAAACTATCATACTCAGCTTAGTTTGAGCGATTACTTATCTTTGATAACTTCAAGAATGAGAGAGATGCAAGTTGAGATGTGAACTCTGGGAATTATACTATGATTGGAACTATTATGATAGATGAAGATACCCTGAAGATATCTCTTGGATTGCATGGTTCCGCGCTGAGGTTGTATGGCTCCAGGTTGTATGGTTCCTGGTTGTATGGATCCGAGTTGTATAGATCCATGTTGTATGGCTCCACCCTTAAGTTGTATGGTTCCACCCTTGGTTGTATGGTTCCACCCTTGGGTTGTATGGTTCCAGTTCTCACAAATTCAACAAGTCTCATTTCAAACCACTAATCATGATGCAAACTTCCATCAAACTACTAAGATTATAATTCAACTACCGTCATAAAACCAATTTAACTTTACTAATAGATGACCCATCACAAAATCATAACCAATAAGAAGAATCCAAAGAATGTGATCAACCCTGTGCATATATTCCAGATCAAAGTCAGATTAATCTCAATTATAAGCCAATCTCTCAGTATCGATAGGAAATGCTCTCCAATTTAGGCGATTATGGTTTGAGAGCAAGACAATTGTCGATTGCAAAATAAACAGTGAAGAGATAAAAGTACTCTATGGGTTTGATAGCAGCGATCGCAGTTGATAGAGTGATATCCACTCAAATAATTGAAGGAGCATTCGATTCAGTGCTATTTGAAAACTTTATATATCAGACGCTGAGAAGTATAAGAACTGACAAAGATCTATGCAATAAGAAGGTGGTGCTTTTAATGGATAATGCCATAATTCATAAGTATTCTGAGATGCTTGCGACTGCTCGTCGCTTCAAAGTCAACGTACTCTTCAACGCAGAATACTCGCCCTGGCTCAACCCAATCGAATAGTTGTTTGCATACATCAAGAAAAACCTCAAGCAGCAGAACATCAACAGCAAGTAAGCATACTCTCCTAACAAACTTATATAGTGCAGCTGGTCAAGCGCATCCAAGAAATAATAAAAAACATGAGCGAGGATGATGTTCGAGGACTCTGGGCATTTAGTATCAAGAAATGGATGCATACTCTGAGGTATGGCTTTGTATGAGATTCTACTCAAAAACAAGAATTGCATCATTCATTGAAATTTCTATCAGCGCTTATAACTAATGCATTGTCATTTTTACTGCTTATACTATTACTGCTGCTATTACTGCTGTTATTAATACTGTACTTAAAATTAATACATAAATGCAAGAGGATCCCTGAAAATCGCAGTTTTCATAAGTCTGCTCAAACTATTATGAAGTTTTGACGAGTGGTATCAAATTCTGCTCTACTCCACTCTATATAGCAAATTTCTATGCACTCAAGGTATACACCAGAGGAGTTGAGCAACTTAAACTAAAATTGGACAAAAGTTTGTTCAAAATCAGTATTTCAAGAATTGAATGGGTTGGTGAGAGAGGAGATGCACTGAGCATCATGCTATCCAGTTTGATAGAAATTCAGCACAAACCTAGCAAATTTGCAACTTCTGCTCGATTTTTTTGGCCAGTATCGATTTGCAGGTACTGCTGCAGTATTGAGCATTATGACCACAAAAATTTACAAAAATTTGACCAACAACAACGATTTTCAAGATTTTTGACCACCCTGCTCCAAATTTGGCTTGGTCACCGCATATTTGTGAAAAGTGACACATGACACTAAATTCAGAGTAAAAATTGCGATTTTTTGAGATTTGGCCACTACTCTTGTCATTTCAGTGCAAATCATGCACTCTGGTCACTTTTTGTGTAAATCTCAGATTTGGCCACTATTTTGGACACTTGAGTAAAAATCTTGCACTTTGGCCACTTTTTTTTACCACTCTGCTCAAATGGGGGAGACAAACATACAAAAACAAAAATTTTGACCACGAATAGTAAAGTTGGTCATTTTTACAGATAATATAGAATTTGGTCACTTTATATATTTTCCTAATGATGCATAAAGACTTTGACCACAAATGAAAATAAAAGTGAGCATTTTGTAAAAATAAGTAGCAGTTTGGCCACTTTTCGCATATAAGACAAAACGTAGAGTAATTTAGCAGTAATTATATATTTAATTAATTTTGAATTTTAATTTTTACATTTCCCCGATTCAATTGTATTTTATCAATATTATTATTATTATTATTCATGTATTTTATTCTTTGTCTCAACTACTGTAAATTATAACCCCTGATCTCCCATTGATATCATTGTCGTCTTATTCATACTGCTTTTTTCCTTCTCATGATGCCGAAGTGCGTGCTCCTTGTCTTTAATTAGTAGGCTTAGTACGAGTTGAATACATTCTCATTGCGAGCTCTTTGTCATGGGCATCTGTTGGTCTCATTTTTGCGCCGAGTGAAAAGGCAATTATATTTCAGGTTTATTATAGACATTCTCCCCGCTCTTCTCATCTCTGAAACTTTAGTAGTAGATTTGGAAGACTATCTTGCCTTTGTTGTCGAGAACTTCTTGGAGAATGATGAATGGGAATGGATTCAAGCCTGGACTTATGCACACTCTTTATTTTGTTCATTCTTGGAAGGTAATCTAAACTTAAGCCTCCAAATATTTTGTGACTTTCGGTTTTGAATTCGAAATGGAGGGTAAACGGGATCGTGGCGGATAACCAGGTGCATCACTAGCCATCTCACGACGGTGGAATGTCCGACTCAGACATCTACTCGGAGAGCTAATAGAGCATCAAGTTTTCCCAAAAGACCCTTTGTCATATTACCTAAAACAATATACATGCCAATTCCTGGGATGAACTAGAGTTGAAGCCCTTTTGGCATGCAGATGCTATCCCTTGAGTCGATGGTGCATTCTTTTATAGGGTAGCCTCTTTCCACTGTCATTTTGAGTATGGTGCTAGGGCGGAATTTTTTCTGATCTTCAAGAATTTGATTTAGCGTCTAGGACTTACTATTAAAGAGGCACTAGATTCCTGATCCATTCTGAAGAATACTCAAGCTTCGCTTGTGGCTTTTTAACCCATTGTACTCTCATTCTCCCGCACTTCAGTTCTCCGATATATTTTCATCCCACCAAAGGGAGCAGGCGCAGATACCTTAAGAATTTAAGTTGATCAAAGCTTAGGGGATTTCAAGTTCATTATTACTCTGCATCTTCAGTACTCTTTGCTCGCAATATCAGCTATAGTAAAGTTGGCAGATCTCACTCTTCAAACTCCCAATGCTCCATCGATTACTTTACATATGCTGACACTATTCTTCCTACTCCCCATAGAGCCTAAATTATTTTACATCTCACTAGTGATGGTCACATGAATGCTAATTCATCCAATACCACTGATGCTCCAAGAAGGGCATGCAGAAGTTCACTTAAGAAATGGTTGCAGTTAATGCCGACAATATCTATGCCTCAACTCTATTATTCCCATGCACTGCTGCCTGTTAAGTCCTGGTACTAAGTGATTTTTATTAGGGGCTTCATGCTCAAGCAATACCAACACATGCAATGCTTGAGTAAGAATTTCTATTCTCTTATAATTTAATTAAATGCTGATGTTATTAGTACTCCGTATTTATTTATTGAGAGAATCCAATCATAACTAAAAAATATTTAAGTTTTTATTAACAACAATTATGATTTAAACATTATATTCATTGTAAAAAAGTTAAAGTAATCTAGTTCACTAACATACCCTCCCTATGCGCCTTTTAAGTAAATCCTAAATATCTTTCTTTTAATTGATATGTCTTTATTACTTTAAACTTTCACTTATACTTCACAAATCTTTATTTTATATGAATAGATAAAAGATAGAGGTTAATCATCTGAATTAATATTAAAAACATGTCCATAAAATATCACTACACACATGATAAATTTAATGTCACTTTTATATCATTGTATTATTATCAATAATAGTTTTTATTTTTTAATTTCACAGTATGAAAGTGATGTATTTAGGTAATTTATAGCATTTGTACTATCAAACACAATTTCTTGATTTGATATCACAATATAAAATACCTTCATTATTTTACCGATGAATGAAGAATCGTTTTAAATCAAGCATTTGCAGTCATTGTTACAACTCCTTGTTAATTTATTCTATAATAATTCAATAGTTTATTACTGTGTTAAGCCTTGTACTCTATTCTCAGTCTATATATTAATTTGGAAATTAAAAGGAAAACTGAATCTCATTTAATTCAACTCTGAATGGTTGCCATTCAAACGCATCGTTACTATTGTTATGAATTTTTATAAAATAACTATGAATAAAACTTGTCAGAGTGATATTACCATTGACATTAACAAACCATTATATAAAATCAATCAGCACTATAAACATAAAAATACAAAATTAAATTAACAATCTTTTGGCCAACAATATAATAAATGATTTGAATCCGAAAGGAAACAAATTCATTCATTTTATAAATTTACAATGAGATTGATCACGATTAAAGCTTAAATTCATATTTTTAAATGTAAAAAAATTTCATTTAACAGTAAGAGTTGCATAATCATCATTTCTATTAAGTGTTTTAATAAAACTAGAATTTACACATATTTATTTATCAATTTTATAATTTTTATAAAAATAGTGACAAAAACTCCACTACTGTTATAAATAATTAATGAATATTAAATGTGAGTAAAATCTATATCAAATTTATGAAGTAAAATTTGTTGATACATAGAATACATTTGTTAAATAATATTTTTTTTTATTATTTCAATTAATTGCAACTTACTGTATCTAATGACTCTGAACTTGGTTTTTAATATTTAAAATTTTAATATCTTTGAACTTAGCATTAGCTAATGCTGATATTCTAATTTTAATTGTAAATTATTCTGATGCATCATACTTTTATATATTAACATTGCCAGACAGCCTTTTATACTATTGTCTGGTCATAATTATCTTTAAATTAATTTTTATAGTATCAAATTTAAAGTTACTATATTCAAACATTAACTATCTATATTTTATTTGTGATTTTAGTATATGTTTTTTCTTGAAACTTATTTATCATTGTAAAATTGCTTGATCCATTTGCATTTAGAGTTTATCCAAATTGTATAGATTAGGTGCTTAAAGTAAAATCTTGAGTGATGTTGATGAACACTTTATATTTGGTAGGGTTACTTAGAATAGTGTTTTAAATCTTGATAGAGAACACTGAAATTCGAATAGATTATCATAAATATAAAAACTTTGTCAGACAATTATTCTAATCTTTGTTTATCCAAAATCAACAA
Organism: Oxytricha trifallax; assembly: GCA_000711775.1. Classification (NCBI taxonomy): domain Eukaryota; phylum Ciliophora; class Spirotrichea; order Sporadotrichida; family Oxytrichidae; genus Oxytricha; species Oxytricha trifallax. The sequence continues at coordinate 34,889 of ARYC01002823.1, read as the reverse complement.
ATACATTAATTAAGATAAAACTTACGAAAGTGATAAAGCATGATTATAATTTTTGTAAGCAAGAAAATTAAAAATATTAAATCCTTAAGCATGAGATGATCAAGCTAAAGATAAGTGTATATATTTAGGTTTATTAATGAAATATTAATTACAAAATTGCTTTTCTAAATAATGCTTCAGTAAATATTAATTGTTAGCAATAAAAATAATCAATAGAATCCACATAAGAAACATTATGATTTGGTTGTGGTAATTCTGATTAAGGCTATGAAAATTAATAGCATTTTTCTGATTTGTAATATAAATAAAGGAATATAAATATAAACAGGAACTCAATAAAAGATTTGACATTATATTTATACAGTACTAATTTTACAACAATTTACCAATGTTATCTATTAAAAAGATAGAAATTCTACAACAGCTTCTATTGACAAAGATAATTAATTTGCTTTGAAAATTAAGTAAGTAAAACAGTAACAAGCAATTGTAGTAGATTTCCAGTTGAATTATTTATCTATTGATAATCTGACCATATTATGAAAAAGTGGTTGCGATACATTCCAGATATATATGCATTATTAGGAGTGTTTATTTCTAATAGCATTAAAATGAAGGCAATGTCCATCTGTAAAACAGAATTCATCAAGGAGTTAAAAAGATTAAATGATATTAATTTAGATTCCATATTCGTTTTTGCAGATTATTGACAGCGCTACTCTTTTGGTTGATTAGAGTTAACTTGTTGATTGATAGCAGCAAATTCTAATTCTGTTTCAGGAACTGATGCATGCTTAGTGGTGCAATTACCACATCGTAGTTTAAACCAAATGAAATCGGTAAGAACAAAACTAAAAAATATAGCTCTATACTTGGTGACTTTGACTGCTATTATTGGAAAAAACTAAGTAAGTAGAGTATTTTCAGTATCATTAAATATTAATATATCCAATCTGTTTATAATTACAAATCTTATTAAACCAAAAATATTTAAATATAAGCAAAATATAAAACAATCGGATCAAATATAAACACAAATATAAATAACTGTCTTGATTGAAATTTTCATAAATAAACTTATATATAATTACACAAAATTAAAAATATAGGAACATTTAGAAAATTTGAACTAAAAATATAATGTTTCTATTTAGCAATTTTGAATTTTTATTATTATTAAATCTCTCAATATATTTGTTATGAGGGTATTTATATGTTAAAGTAAAGTTTAGATCCAATTTTAAGAAATATTATAGATTGCCTCTCAAAATGCGAAATAATTATAATTTCAGAAAACAATATTGATGGAATTTTATATGTACTTTGAATTAATGATATTAACGAGCAGAAAATTTTAATTAATTAACAATTTTTAGTATTTTAAATAAAATATTTGTTTTAAAACAACATATATATAATTTTACATATTAGTAAATGAACAGAAGTGATAAGAGTAATTATTGCATTCTTGTTTTTGCAATAAATTATTTCTTATTAATTTATTGCAAAAAAGTTGTTCATATAAAATTACAAATATTTATCAATTAAAAATGAAATTGTGATAATTTAATAAACATAATACGATAAATGTATTATAATAATAATAATTAGATCACATTGAGGTCTTTAGGGCCCCCGATCATGTATATTTAGTAATATGTTAAGGGTTTAGCCCTTTTAAGTTTAAGTATTGATTAGCTAATATAGACATTAACTTTCATAACTCTTCTCTGTTGTCATCCCTGAATCTCTTTGTCATCTTTTCTTGTCTCTCTATGTGTCTTTTTCTTTTCTTTTCCTTAGAGTAGTAGGATATTTGATGATCATGAGGAAAGTGTCCAACCCTAAGATTATTCTATTATTATTGAATTAGGTTGACAAGAAGTGCTCTTTCTTTTCTACTTCTCATTTCTAACTCAAGTAGAATAAAGGCTTAAGTTAGTTGAGCAGATTGATTTCAGACTATTTAAATAGCGGATCTTAGTTAATTCTTTTGAAATCAATGAGTTTCTGGAGTAGTTAAAATCTTAATTCACTATGTCTGATTTTTGGAAGTTACTTAATAGAAGTTTTTGTTGTACTTCATTTGTTCTAAGCAATATATCCAGCTCTATGTTGACCTATTAATGAGTAGTATACTTATCATCAGTCTATGGATTTGTAGTGGAGTTGGTCAGAAACTGATCAGATTCTGATGTGGTATTAGGTCGTGACGTATTATCAAGGACCCTATTTAGTACCCCAGTGGGCTTGGAAATGGAGGAATCTTAAAATGGTGAAATATTTTGTTCTTGCTCGTGGACTTTGAGTTCGATGTCTAGTTGTTGAGTAGAACAGATTGGTATCTTGATTTTTTCCTGGAGAGTTGCCTTAGTGTTAGATTCAAAAGAATCAACTACTGTTTACTTATGTAGAGAGGATTTAGTACTTGGTTAAAAAGGTTTTTGAAGTAGTCTCTCGAGTTGTCTTTAATAGCTCTTCCAAACTTATTTTAATGGGGTTTTGGTTTAGAGGTCACTGGATCTTGTGGGAGTGAGAAGTAGATTTAGTCATTGGGAATATTTCGAGATACTCATACTAAGTCTAGGCATCTTCTTAGAGAGGATATTTAAATTCTTGATATTGTTTTGTGAATAGGTGTTCTTAGTGTACTAAGTTGTCAAAAAGTTAAGTGAAATTATCCCTAGTGAATGGGTTTGGACATTTTTGGAGTTAACTTGGTAGTACAGATTTACTAAAGATATGTTTTCTTTATAGAGTAACTGTTTCCAATTTTTCTTCCTGGTTAGTTGAAGATTTAATAAATCCAGGTGTGTTCCATTGTTAGCTATGTGTGGCATAGTATTTTCTTAAGTAATTTTAATTAGAGGATAGAATTTTCTAATCCTTCTTGTGTCATAGTGATGTCGCCATCGTTAATTACTTGGTTAGGGTACTAAGTAGTAGGGGTTAGTAATGAGAAATAATTTCAAGACATTTAACTGTCTGTTTCCCGATAGACTCCATTTTTTATATATTAGTAGCTTCAGACTATTACAGTCCAGTGAAATAGCTTTGGGCATCTAACCTAAATGACGAGCCCGCCGGTGTCTATTAAATTACACTGTTAAGGTAGTATATCATTTCTGATTTATCGTTACAGCTATAATCAAGATTATATCCAATATAATAATATTATAAATGTATAATTTAATACAAAATTACCACAAAATATTAATCATGCCAGATATTACTTCAACTATTGAATTGTATTTAAATTACTAAAGTATATTTATTTGTTATATAATTATCAACTTTTAGATATAATAAGTTATCAAGATGTAGCAAATTAATAATGGGTTATTTCTAATTTATATAACGAGAATTCCTAGAAAAATATAAGCAACTATAGATTTCCATCATTTATAACTGAGAAACAGCTTGAATAAATTTAAATTTATATAGTCCCATCAAATATGAGACAATAAAACACAACAGCAATGTAAAATGGAACTTGTCAAAATCCATGGAGTCCAAGCCTATTCAAGTTTTGAAAACCTAAATGAGCTACGGTAAGTTAAGAAGGAATTTTACAAACTTTGTATGTAAACATTTAATTACATTTTTACAATGCTTTCTTCTTCTCAAAATTCTAAAGCATCTTCTTTTTTCCAAATTAGTTATCGATTAATCCTTAAAGAACTTATATTATAAATTCTCTTGACTTTTATACAAAAACACTGTTAGTTTTTGTTTGTTATAAAATCATAGCATTCTTGAATAAAAGTAAAAATTAACATTTCTTTTTAATAGCTAAAACTGGTAATTTCCTTGGTAATCTCGGAAATAGTGTTGATTTTATTAATTAATTAGGCTATTAATACTTTATTAAAAAAATAATTTTGATAGTAATTAGTTCCACAGTTATGCATTTGGTGTAATATAAAGCAATATTTGATTTTAATTTATTGAAATTTACTTAAAGTTGTAATCATTGTACTTTATCTCAACAATAATTAAATAGATTCATCACAAATGAGTGAATTTGTTTTAAATCTGATTGAATTAATAATCTATAATTAAATAAATTTAGCATTACATTTTTCTTCTAATTATATTGAGAATTTTAACTTCAACTTAGTATGATATTTTAAGAATAATTAAAAAAATACCATATAGTCCGATAAATATTGTTGTTTAAAAAGATTGCAAAGTAATAATTTCATCATCATAAAAAACTGAAAGATGTCAAGGTGTATAATTTGTGCAGAATGGAACAATTGAAATTTTAACAATAAATTTGGGGTGATCATTTTTCGATTATGAAAGAAATAATTCTATTATAGATTATGAGAAAATGCTTAAATAACATTAAGTGTACTATTATATTACTATGGCGATGATAAATATTAATAACCCTTTAAATTTTTTCAAAGAAGATTTCGAGTTAATGTGGTTGTAATTATGAATATAATCACCAAACTGAAAGATTATATACAAGAAAAGTTAAAAAATAAATTAAAATATATAATATTCAGAATTGAAATATGCTTTCGTACATTCTAATTAACAGAATTTGAGAATTTAAATAAACATAAAATTATCAGTAATAAATTTTCTATAAATTATTGATCAAAATTACGATGCTGAATTATATATTTTCATTCTGTCAATTGTCTATACTAAATTGTCAAACAATGTTATAAATATACAATGAACTAGTAAAATGTAATAAAATATTTAGCAAATAGACTTTATAAATCAATAACAAGTTGATGAACGGATTGAAAAATACTATCTGTACTTGTTAAAATATTTATGAGTTTATATTACATTAAATTATTGGTAATTATTAATACTTTCGTTATTTAGTGATAAAGCCATTTGTTCAAGTGACTACAATTTATATGCAACAATAACTTGTAAATTCAATAAGATTAAACTATTAAGTTTTTAATTATTTTTCAAAGTAAAATAATTATGGGAACATTGTAAAAATTACAGATGCTGCCATTCTTGTTTAGATAGCATTGATTAGTCTGTAAATTATGAATAAAATATTATAAGTAATAATGGGATAATTATTACTATGTACAAATATTTTTTATTGAATTGGAGAATCATTAATATAAATAATTCATTGATTATTACCCAAAAGGCTTTAGTATTTGATTTTGTCTCATATCTAAAATTTTAAACTTATTAATTAATTAATTTATCTTAAATAAGTAAATCTATAAAACAATAAAAAAAAATGCATTAAGAACAGTGTTTTCAAAAACTATCAAAATAATTAAAGAAAACAACTAGATTACTCTGCTATAAATACAGTGAATATATTATCTATAATATTAATAATACAATAAATCAATATAAAATAGCTTGAATTTTATCATCTTTTGATTCGTACTATGACGATAACCCTTACTTTTGTGTTGTAATTGAAGTGCAACTTTTGATCATTAATTATTTTAGGTATAAGCAGAGAATTACAAATGTTAATAGTATTATGGATCTAACATAATGTTGCGATATAATGATTTTCAGTTTTATATTCTGATCAAAATTTATCGGTTATAGATAACTCCAAACACTTTGCATCCAAAGATTCATAAACAATATAACTATGATTTCAGTGGAAGCATAAATTACACAATATTTATTGTAAAGTCTAGAATTTTAGGGGATGTTTAATCCTTAAAATTTATCTCTTTAAAAACTTAATTTAGCTAAGGAAAGCATCCTAAAAATAATGATTAGAAAACTTAAGTCAATATTTACACTATCAAAAATTAGAGTAAACTGTAAATAAAAAATAACAATTTAATAGTAAATCTTAGCTTAAAGTATATGAGCTATCTTATATTATGAAGAATAGACACATAAGTAGTAGGATAGTCAATCATCATGTCATGTAATTTGTGAAATGGAATCAAGTGATGATTTTATTATATATTTTTTTATTAGATTTAATTACTCATTTATTGGGGATTTAATCCCGTGTTCAAATTAAAATTATTTATTTTAATTATTTATTTATTTAGTAATGCATAATTGGTATCCAGAGTTAAACATATGAAAATATTATATAAGAAAAAAGTAAAAGATAATTAATATATTTCCTAATTCTTACTACTCTTAACAAAATTCAATAAAGACTAATAGGACCTTTTCTTAATAGAAATTATTAATCTTATCGTTAGAAGATAATAATAAAGAGCAAAAAACTAGAAAACAAGCTCCAGATTCACTTCCCATAAATACAATTCAAAGAGGAAAAATAGATTCTCAATCCATCTTTGGTCCTAGCAACTTTAAGAGATAAGATTAGTTTCAATAAACAATAAGTTTACAAAAATTCAAGCAAAAGCTATGGACACAGCAGAATCATCAGAGATCCCATTAAAAATAAGGGAAAATTATTACTTAGACTTTTTCCCTCACTTTCATAAGAATTGAACAGATTTCTGCTAAGATTGTCATATGCACACAAAAGACAACAACAAAGTTAATAGAGATGAGCAGCTAATAACAAAAAAATTCATATATTAAAATAACAAAGAAGCCTGGGGCTCTGCAGTAGAAAATAAAATATGACTAATACGACGAATTGAACACATAATAAGAAGACTATAGGGAAATAACTTACTTTAAATAACTGAATTTTATATCATTCAAAAGCTTTTACCCGAAAAAGCTTATTTATTACCTAACCTTAAAAACTCATTGAGACTAAGACTTTTGTAAATTCACTAAAAATTAATCATTAAAAAAGAGGTATTAGCCACAATATAGAGTCCTTAGATTCAAGTTTAAATTTTAATAATACTTAATAATAAGTTTAATTATTAGACTGGATCAAGCACAATCTAATGCATACAATAATAAGTATCGTACTTCTAAAATAATTCAATCCAAGAGAATATTGAATTTCAATTTGGAACAACACCATTAGCTCTCAACTGTACATAAAAACAAAGGCGTCGCTATTGTCATACATAAAAAGCATTAGCAAGTTGGTAGAAAATACTTAACTCGTCAATATTTTAACAATGTCATTTGACTATATAAATGATTAAAAACTTAATGAGGATTTATGTAAGAAGCAGACAAAGAAACCTCCAATTTTCAAACACTCTTCAACATCTATAACAGTTAACTATAATAGATCTGCATTACTGCAGACTACTATGATCATTTCAAAAAAGCATTTCTAAAAAATGATTGCTTTCAAATGCATGTTTACTTCGTCAAAAGTAACTTAACCCAACTCTTCTCATAAAAAAAGAAAGAATTAATCAGAATTAATGAACTAATATTCTGAAATTTAAATAAGTAATTTACACCAATTAAATTTAAGAACCAATAAATAATTATTTTTGTCCAGAACATCAAGAGAAAGAAAAGAACTAATGGAAGAAAGAATATGAAGAGAAGAAAGAGACGATGAATAACTCATTACTCCGAAAGGAGCTAAGCTCCAAAACTTAATGGACTTGTTTCTTACATGCTACCACACATATAAAATAGAGGGACCTCAAAGACTTCAATAATGTTATCATATTATTATTAATTATTGATATTTTAAGACATTCAATAAATAAAAAAAATATTAATATAATAAAACTGGTGTATAATTAGTCTAATATATAAGAATAAATATGCTAATAAACTTTCTGAATAATGTCTTGTAAATTAAGGAATATGGTTAATATAAAACATTATTAGAAATAAGCATAACATTCATCGAAAAATTGAAGACCATTTTTTTTATAAAAAATGAAAACTTATTTTTAAATGAAAGCATTCCTGAGTAACAATGCCCTTTGTGTCTCCAAGAACGAATTCATGAAAATAAAAAATGTTTTTATTAAAAATATATATTATTATTATAAAACTATCAGTAATATCATTCTAAAGTTTAATCGGTTTCCCTATTCTTTAATTATGCAATCATATCTTTGATTCTTGGATAATATTCTTCTTTTGTGTCTATTTCAAAGCATCCTATTTTAATATAAATTTAAAAATAGGAATAAATTTTGTATAAAATTTATTTATTTAATTTATAGTCTTCTTTTATTAGAATTATTTCTCATCGACATATTCCATTAATAGATTTAAGAGATAATAAAATATTTTTTAAATTATTTTTAATTTCTCAGTTTAATTTTTTTTTGCTTTGAAATTTTGGCATTTAAAAAATTCCATTAACTTTATCTACTTCAAATTAATTGTCAAAGTATCAAACTGACACTATATAAACTAATTTTATAACATATTTGAACTCATTTGCAAGAAAGTTTATTCGTTCTTGAACAGTGAAATTATGATTACCAAAAATTTAATATTATTAATTTATTTGTACTTTATTAATTGCATTATTATATTGATTATATTAATGTATTTGTCTTTGATTCAATTTAAAATCAAATGTCTTTATATAATAATAATTAATTTTTACTTAAAAAAGATGAAAATAATCTGATAAAACTATAAAAAAGAATGGAATAATAAGAGTAAATATTTAGTCATAATATTTTCGAAGTTGATTTAGAAATCTATTTTTTATTTTTTATTTGAAACTGTAGATTTTATCTGTAAGTTTCATTTATAGTATTCATCTCTGCTTCAAATGCTTTCTTATATTTTAAGTCTTGATGGTTGATTAAATTTTATCCTTTTTTTTTAAATATATGTTTAAGTAGTTTTGTTATTAATTATTTACAGAGATGGTAGCAACAAAAAATAAAACAATAATTGAATATTGATTATAGAGTCAATTAATCGCTCTAATTGCTTCCAAATATAAATTTCTTATTTGCTAACTTTATTCAAGAATCTAGTCCTTGTTTTTAGTTTTGAAATCAGGAAGAAAAATAGCTATTAATAATAAAGCCAAAGTCTTCTTTGAATTTATGGGTACCCATTAGCCATCAATGAGTCAGTTTTTTGGATAAAATTTAAATCAGAATTCAATACAAATCAATATTCCAGATCTGTTAGGAATTAGCCTGACTTCAATCGAATTTTAAGAAACACCAAGATAATTATTTTAAGCTTATGGTGAACAAGAGTTAATTCTGGTGGAGTTTAAAAACTATATTAAGCCTCAATTGTTATGAATATGTCTAAGATAATTTTCGCAATATATAAAATTATATTTAACTTTGTTTTTATGTTTTGTTACTCACATCTCTTACTATTTCTCAAGATAAATTCATCTTTCTTCTTGGCAACTATACTTAATAAATACCTTATCTTTTTTTACTACTTTCAATTTTTTTTATAGAGTATTTATTATATTTGGTGGTTGTACTTTAGGTTATATCCTTTTTATAAATTCTTTTGAATGTAACATTTAAACTGGGATAACCTATATGTTATACATATAGTACTATTTGCTTTAATCTAAGAAATATGTCATTGTTATTTAGCCATCTACAAATCATTACCTACTTTACCTAGTTTATTTCAAACATATTTTGCTTTTTATAATTTATAGTATAATAATTTTTTATATATAATTTGTCCCAAATAATATTTTGATGAAATCTGTTAATATATTTATGTTTATATTTTTATTCATTAATCATCTCCTGTATTGCAAGTTATGTCTGATAGATGAATATAGATTATTTATTTCGTCATTTTCGTCTTATTTAAGAGAATAAGATCGATTTTGCAAAATTAATTATCAATGACAATTTTAATCGATACATTTATAAAGAATTACTTTTAAGTAGTAACTTTTATCAATATAAATTTCTTTTTGGATCCCGTAATAGTTATTGAGAATAAGTTAACAGATTTCTAATATAAAATTTAATAATTTATCTAATAAAGGTATCAAATTTTATAAAATTTTATGAACCCAATTTAATTCCTTATAAAATTTAGTTATAAATCTACCAATTTAATATAATTCTTTAACGTCAGTTTAACTTAATGTTATTCTATAATATCTTCAGTAAGAAAAAACACCATTAGTCAATTAAGAACTAAGATTAGGAGTTATGAACAATTAAATTAGTATAATTATTATTGGCTGAAATTAATTATAATTATGCTAAAATCAAATTAACACACCCTGATTTGTTTATTTTATAGAGACAATTAATCGAGCCAATAGTATCAATAATTAGGCCAAACACTATTAATTTACCCCAATTATTATTATATTTAATTTAATTCTTCTTAACTCCTAATATTCGTTCTAAATTGACTAATGGGGTTTTATAAGTACCAATTAAATTAGCTTTTTCTTTCTTATTTTTTTTCTGTTTCATGCAAATTATTATTCGATCAAATTATAAAATCGTATTTTATAACAAAGCGCTAATTTTTTGTTAAAAATTATCAAATTTTTCATTTTTATTTTTCTTTTTAAATTATAAACATATCAAAAAGTCTTTTGCAAATATAAGATATTAGCAGATGGGTAAAATACAATTGAATTAAAAGAAATAATGAAGTCTAAAGATTTATATTATAAACTTTCATAAAAATTTTTAAGTTTTTTCCCCACCAATTATATTCAATTAATTTAATGCATACTTTACAAATCATCATTATCACTTATAATATATCACAAATAAGGTAAAAGCTAGATCGGCAGGTGGGTGACAGCCCAACCAACAGGAAGGGCAGCATGGAACAAAATCCCAGACCAGCCTAACAGTCTATCACCTACGAATGACCTTTTGTCCTTTCCGTATTTCTAACTTTAGGAATAGAAACAATGAAAGTGGTGGTGTCGCATATACGATCTATCACTAAACAAGAACCTTCAATCGATCAGCCTAAATAAACCAATGAGTATTCCATAAATAGAAGAAATGTTGTTCTTTTAGAAACTTAACTGGTAACTTTGAGATGTAGAAGCTTGTAATGGGGCCACTGTCTCCCCTTCTCTATTATACATTAAAGCAAGAGATTATAAATTAAATATAAACAATCCTCATAGAATTTATTGCTTATACCACGTATCTTGAGCTTATAATAAGTATAATAAATCACAAATTATTTATTTATAATGTAAAATTCATAGTGATTAAAATAATGTTTAAATATTATTCCTTTCAAGGTAAAATATTTACATTTAATCATGTACTGATTTTCTTAACATAATTCATTATAAAATTAAATAAATTTGGGATTTGATATAAAAAAAATCTCATTTGTTAGAATTTAAATAATATTATGTTTTAAATGTCTAATGAAATTTAAACAAAAGGAATTTATTTATTAATAAAAATTTCAACTTAAACATAAACTATACTAAAATAGTTTTATTATTTAATAATATATAAATAATTTGAATCATATAATATTAAAATAATAGAAAAAATTAATGAAGACAATAATTGGATAATTTAAGAAAAATTATAATAAAAAAAATAAAATAAAAAAGTATCTTTAATAAAAATGGAATAGAATATAATAGAATAGTATAGAATAGTTAGGGTTAAATTAATAACGAGATATTCTGGGTCATAACATGACCCAATATTTACATCCTTGGGTCATGACGTTGCTGGTGTGAATGACGTGGCACATAACCTTGAGCCCCCAAAAAACCAAAAAACCCCACGAAGAGGAAAAGCTGGAAAACGACTAGCAATTGCTCGGCTCCTCTGTGCTCCTGACGTCCGCCACTCATCACTGTGTGGAATGCAGTCCCACTTCTTCCCCCCCGCCTGCCTCCCTTCTTGCCAGCCTTATTAGACTGTATCCACCCTGCCAACTAACGGCGTAATGGCAGGGAAATCGGCTCTCTAGAGCTCTCTCCATGAGCGATTGAACCCCGCTAGCTCGTTGTTATATTGCAGGTAGGTCTCTGGGCGCTCTCGTCTCCTGCATGAGACAGTATTAGGCTTATATGGTTCGGATTACCAAACCAAAAAGAATCCTAACTAGAAAGTAACACATATGGGACACACGGTCACCTGAAGGCACTCCCTATTTAGTATCTTTTTAATTTAATAAAAATTTAATAAAAATGAATAATAAAAAAATCATTGAAATAAATGGAATATAAGAATAAACTTAATATTAAATCATAAATTAAAAATCATTTCAACGTTAAATGTTATTAGTATGAAAAACCTTATTATATTAAAAGAAGTTATGCAAGAAACTAAAATAAAAATAATAAAACAAAAAGTATCGAAAAAATAATATAGTAGGAATACATTTGAATTAAAAAAATTTGAATTCAATTCAAAAATATAAACAAACAAATTATAGGCAGTTAACTATCAGGAAACCTGGACAACATAGTACTTGTTTGATAGAGATTTCCAAATCAGCTTCAATTTTCAATTTGAGTATCCCCACTATCGTATCCCTTGAGCGAAATAACTTGAGTTTAATTTTAAGACAAAATCTACAAAAGAAATAACACAAAATTAATGTAAGTATATTTAGCTCAAAAGATGCTATAGAGAGGTACTCAAAAAGAAAATTGAATCTGATTTGGAAATCTCTATCGTACAAGTAATATGTTGTCCAGTTTTCCTGATAGTTAACTGCCTTTAATTTGTTTGTTTATATTTTAAATTTAATTAAATTTTCAAAATAAAAATGTATTTCTAAGAGAGTCATTCCCCAACACTATCCCAACTACCATACTCAAGCTTATTCTTGTCTATATTAATATATAATTTTAACATTAAAATTTATGAGCTATTCGTCTATGCTTTCACAAAGTAAAAACTCTTTGATTTTAGAAGGATCTTAGAAATCACGATTAACTTATTTAAATATCAATTACATAAGAACACTTTCTCAACTAAATCCCTAAACCCCAAAACTCCATAAGATCAAAATATTAGTCATTTTGATGTTTAGTAAAGTAATAAATCATGAGTAAGGGAATAAGTTATATATTTTTAGTAATAATCTGAAGTCATTAAACTCCTAAATTTCAATTATTTTTTATGACACTTTGTCAAAAAGATGTGGTCTGCTACCAATTAAAACAAATATTACATTTTCATTGCCTTAGTTGAACCTAAGCAAAGTTTGGGCTAAAGATTATTAGGAACTATCTTTTTACTAATTCTTAAATTTTCTCGCCTCTCTATAATCTTAAAAAGATTTTTATGTTTATTAGTGATAGATCAACGAATTTAGCTCTTAATTTGTTTTTTCTCCATGTTTCTCATTACTTTCAATTCTTAATCCCATTTATTTAACATCATTGGTAATGGTTTATATATTTTTGTCAACACTTTTTTTGAAATCAATAGCAACTTGTCAACCTGATCAATTGTAGATTTTGGGTTTTTTGAAAGTTCATTTATTTGGGCATCCTTACCTTTTAATTACGAAGTTACTTCAGCTACGAACGATAGGTACCGTTCCTCTAATTAATGCAGAGTTGTTGAGGTCTCCTCTATTTTAGAATTTACTCTCTTGTTCTACTCCACAATATTTTTTATATGATTGGCAAGAGATTCCTGTGATGCTACCCCAAGATTTGGGGTCTTCTTTTTTAAATCCTTTACAAAGATTTTAAACTCCATCTATATTCCATCCTTGCCATTCTGCACTATTTCTTAAATCTCAGGTTAGTTTAAAATTTTATTTTGATTTTATAGTTCCTCAACAGTCTCAACAACTTGAATTAATTTGTCGTTAAATCTTTATATAGCTCAGTTTCTAGAATTTCAGGATTTTTTCTGATTAGATTCTCATAAATTTCTCTCATTTTATCTTCTGCAAATTATTTAAAGTTATCAGAGATAATTTCTTCCACTTTTTCAATATTAAGGTATGTGCCATCTGAGTCAGAGTTACTGTCTTCTGTCTCTGTCTTATCTTATTTGGAATTTAAGGACTCTAATTCAAATAAAACTGTGTTTGGGGTTTTCGAATTACTTTATGGTGTTGATTATTCACTGTCACTTTGATATTTTTATTTTATCCGCTGTCATTTTGAATATTTTATTTAATTTTTAGAGTTTTTGTTTTAGGTGAAGAAATTTGCATTACAGGAGTTGGTGTTTTACTTTCACTTTTTTTAGCGTTTAATGTTTTAATGAGCCAGTTCTTATGTTAATCAATCGGTTCTTGTCCAAATCTTTTTTTACAATTCTAATTTTACTTCCTTATAAGACTTAACCCCTAAAATCTTTTGCTTTTTTATATAGTCAAATATTTTAGCTTTAATGGTCTCTTAATCTTAGTTGCAATTATTAATTTCATTTCTAAAATACGAAGTTTCCTTTGATTTTTGATAACCCAAATCATCTGATTTGGTTAGAGAATTTTACTTTTACGTCGACTATGTCTTGCTCATTGTTAATCTTATTAATTACTAAAATTCTTAGGTTTATATAGCTTATAGGACTACTAAAATTGGTATCACTTATATTTTGGATTTAATCACTAAGAAACCTTAAAGCCAACATAGGTACTTATTCTAAATTATCGATCGTTTATTTTAAAAATTTAAGAATTAGATAATGTAAAATTTAATCTGAAAATAATTTCATTATCTTAAATTAAAAATTATGGAGAGTGAATGATGTATTTGCAATCCATTTAAGCAAGTAAATCTCTTTTATTTTACATTTTTTTAGCAAATTACTCAACAAATAGCTCTGTTATTGTTTTTGATAATATTTGGTATGAAATTGTACCATTTTATTATGAATAAACTTTATGAATTATATAAATTTAAGCCGAGCACAATTAATATCTAAGATTTAATGTTTTAGAAGAATCCATTAACATTTTGTTCTAAATATCAAATAAATATTTTATAGATAATTATGAGACAAAAAGTTCTTGTCTGCTAACTATAGAACTATTTGGAAAATATAGAATCATAAAATAACTCAAAAATAATAAAATATGGCAGTTGATATTAAGTATACTTTAATTGCAATTATACAGAGTATCATTTCTTGTAAGTTTATTTTATATTAAAACTTTTCTTTATCTATCAAACTATTGTCTGTTATTCTACATTTTGAATTAATTATTTCCTATTCTTTTGTATTTTATCAATATCAATTAGTGACACATTGATTCATTAATAAAAAGTTAACTTAAAAATATTTAAATACTAAAATTAGCAACTTCCCTTAAAACTCTAACAAAGTCATACAAATTTATACAAATAAATAATATTGGGGAAAATATTCTTGGTATAATTTTCTGATTTTCTAAGATTCATGTAATATAATAATTTCAATATTCAAAGTTATATTTGTCACTAATGAAAATTAATAAGGGGTGAACAGTAAAAATGTTTTTAATAAAAAAAATTTCAAAATTTAAATGCCAAAATTTTAATTAGAGATTATATAAAGCCATTAAAAGCTATACACATAACTTCTATAAATAAACTACACTTATAAATAAACAATACGTATAAATAGTTACAACAATGATAAATTTTGTTTAACTGTTTAATTAAATCACTTTTATTATAAAACTTGCTTAAGAGCAATTAATTAAACATAAATTAGAAAACATTTTTAAGTTTTAATTAGTATAAATTTACAAATAAACAATTCACACAATAACTCTTAATTTCTAACCAAAGCGTTTTTAACTGAACTAACAAGAATTAAAACTTTCAAATCATAAAGTTAGTATTCTATTAAATAGGGTCTATCCCTTGGACATTCCCTTAGCCATCTATAACTCCTTAATCATGAAGTTACTTGACAAGAGATTTATAGTTGAGAAGATCGTCTATTTGATTTTTCATCTCGCCCATTTCATCTCTTACTCTTTTATTTTAATCCTAAAATTTCCTCTTTGAAGAATTTTTATTTGCCTCAAGCATTTTTTCCTCCTCTTGAATGCTCTATCTGGCTTTTCTTTAAGTACATTGTTTGATTAGATAGGCCAATCTACCCTTATGTAATAAAAAGTGTAAATGACAACAATAACATACCACTATAGTTAAAAGAGCCCTTCAACTCTTAAATAAATTCGGGCTTCATAAGCACTAATTAGATCTAAGATTAATCGAGTCGTTGTCTTCTGTCTTATTTAGCTTTCAGAATCATTTCGTTAATACCTTAGGTGTTAAGGGATAGTAGGACATCGGTAATCCACTTCTTATCGAGGTGGAGCCAGTCTGCCTGATCGGGAAGGTATCTAAGCAAACTGGGTTATTGTAATGCGTATTCAAGAAAATCATCTCCTGTAAGTCCCTCAATCTGAGGTACTGCTACCTCTTCAAATACTATTAATGTTAATTTTTTTATTTTTTACCTCTTTTTCACCAGTGAGAATACTCCTGAAAAAATAAATATTTGTGCAGTTGAATTTCGGCAAGTATGCACCAAACTCTTGACACAAAAAGTCATATAGTTCTTTTTTACTGCCTATTTTTTCTCGAACTTTATTTACATAAATTTATTGAAGCTGGTTGCTAATTTCCATCTTTTAATAATTGTTGTCTAATATTGTAGTCTTTTCTAATTTTATATAGAAATAAATTAATTGAAATTAAAAATTTTAGTAATTATACATTTTAGGCAAATATGTAAGTCTATTTGGTTTGATCTGAAAACCTTATAAAAGAAAAAGTTTAGAATAAAGTTAATTAACTTTGTTCTTTATTAGGAACCCTAAACGAAATCGTAGATGGATTAAAATGATATTAGATATTATTTTAAAAGCTAAAAGCATGAAGATAGCATTGATGAACAAGATGATCTCAGCTCAAAATCTTAATAGCCAGAATAAGCTTCAGAGTTAGATTCTAAACCCTTATCCCAATCTACTCAAATTATTCATAAAGTAGTCCCAAATTTGAGTGATATTCAGATATATCAGGTTTCAAGAGCTACTATCTAAAAGCTTGAGGAGCGTTGTATTGATTAAATAAAAGAAAGAATATACTCTACTGTGATTTTAGACCCGGGGAAAGCTGTTGATTTAAATTCAAATTGGAGAAATGAAGTTGGAACATTATCATTAAAAGAAATTTAAAGTCTGAGGGAATAAGTTGATAAGCTTATTTCTGAGAAATAATAAAATCTAACTATAAATTAACAAATTGTCAATCTTAACTGACTTTAACTGTTCTCGTGAAGAGGCACATTTATCTATGATTGTTTAGATACATGAAATTAAGCCTTGGTCTTTTATACCTTTTAAGACATGAACATCCTACAATTTATCCTTATTGCTAGTAAGAATCTTTTTTCAACTTATATCAGGTATTTTCAGCCTCTAAATCAGATATGACTATTTACATCCACTTTTGCTAAATAAAGAGAGAGCTTTTTTATATACTAAAATGGGATTTCTCCCATTAAATCCTTATCAATTTTTATTCCTAAAATCATTAATTTAACCAAAAATATAACATAAACTTCTACTTACACTATAGGATTAACTATATAAGTAAGACTAAAAATTTATTAGGTTAGGTACAGCCCAGGTTCTTTCTGGTATGTAGCTCCAAAGTATAATTAAAAATAGGCTTAATCAAACACTCTCTTGTTCAAAAATACGGAAAATTGTAAAGTACAAACTAGGATACTCTTTTAAAAAAGTTTACTAAATTTATAAAAGAACCAACAGTCTTAATTTTTTACTCTATAGACTAATAGCAGCTAAGTTATATATTGAATTAATAACTAGATAAAAGATCATTATTAACACAGTCTTATTAGTATAAAAGTTGGAGTTTGAAAAATAAATGAAACTATTCAGACAGACTAGTGAGAATGTATGGAGTTAATATAATAGTGGCTATTGGGAGTGATAACACTTTTAGCTTTTAGCTAAATATTGGGAAGAAAAAAAGTGAAACATTTTAAAATTTTATTCTGAACTTTATATAGCATCTAGATAGTTAAAGACCCGAGTGGAGAAATGATTCTATATTACTTTTAGATAATGCTACCTATCATCGAAGTCTATTTATTACTAGAGAACTTAGACTTCTACAAATTCCCATTATGTATTTGGGGCCATACTAGTTCTATCTAGCCCCAATCGAGAAGTGTTTTCTTATATTAAAAGGAATATCAACTTTCGGACTCACAAAGATGATAGGATGTAATTCTTAAGTTAATTAGGGCAAGAAATGTCATATTTTAAGTTTTATTGGGCTAGTTCATGCTTCATAAAATGCTTTACACAAAGGTATAAAGGCTTTGAATCTTTAATAAATTTTGTTTGTAAAATTAAATAATGAGAATAAATAGCCTAAAGCATTTTAAAGAATTAAAAACTAACTAGAAACTAATCCGAAAACTGTTTTTATTCAAAGTGATCAATTCCTAAAAGTACAACTAAAAAATTATTTAAAACAAAATTTTATAATTAAGAGAACACGATATTCTAATATAAAAAACCACGAAATGAAAGCAAGAGTAAGTCTTTAAAAACAGCAAATCTCTGAAATTTTACTTTGCTAAATTTTGATAAATTCTTTATAAAATCTTCCAATTTTAAGTTATATAAGTTTAGAAAACCAAGATTAGGTTTATTAAAAACTATTAAAAGCTTTATGAACAATTAAAATGTTAGCTAAACATTTTTTAGCTTAATTTAATGAAAAAAACTGAAAAATTTTAATCAAAAAGCTTTATCTAAATTTAATTTTTGTAAGAGTTATATTTAAAAAGTATAAAAATGAGAAATTTATTTGATTTAAAATAAAAAGCAACTTTTTATTATTTTTATTAGCTCTTCTGCTAATTAAAATATTATTAGATATTAAATAAATTTTTTTTGAAAAATAAAGACCTAAGTATTTCTTAAAAAAGTAAATTTTACCTAATATTGTATGTATCTCTTGAATATATTCTTAAAGAAAAAAAAGTAATAAATTATTAGTGTCTTATATCTCATATTCAAATTTTATGAAACTCAAATTAAGAATAGAAGTTGATTTTTATAAATTTCAAAAAAATTTATACTTACATCATAATTTACCCCAAAATATCAGTAATCAAACAATTTTTTATAAAAAGTATACTTGTAAGGGGTTTTTGGGATGAGCTTATAAGCTCAATTTAATCGGGCTTATAAGCCCATTGTTTTAATTGTTAAAACCTATAAATAAAATTTATATATTAAAATTATTCAAGTTGTTTCCTATAGCTAAATTTATTGAGTTATTAATGTTCATTAAAATGGCATTTTACTTATATGAAACTTTTATGAAACTATACTTAAAAAACTTACAAAACTCAAAGTAGTTCATAATTTATTTATATTTAAAAATTTCTCATTATTAATACTTTAAATGTAAATGTTTGACATAAAAAATTAAACATTTTTTCGAGCTTATAAGCTTAATAATACTGGGCTTATAAGCCCTCTAAATGTTAAAAATGATTTATAAATTTATAATTGCTATTCAAAATCCCAAAATCCCTTTGTGAGGTTTATAAGTGCTTTGATTTGTAGGGTATAGTTGAGGTCATATTGGGGTTAGTAGAGAAATTAGGCCTATTTGCAAAATGAGAAATAGAAGTTAGCGAAATTTAGGGTCTATTTATGATGAGAAATATTTAGATTTATTGCTCAAGCTAAGGTATGGTACTAGTATTAATATAGATTAAGTCAAACCAGTACTGAATTATTCAGCTATAGCAAAGCTCTTACACAAGAGTGCCTCTACTGTTAGGTATCACTGCATGCTAGCTGTTTAGCATTTTAATTCGGGTACTTGAAAACATCCAGTAAGAAAATAAAAGTTTACTTAGACCCATATTGACTACCTCTGTGACTCTAAGACTTTAAAGTATTGGACACACTTTCCTCTTGACTAACGAGCTGTGATGTTTCATCGCAAGTTTCCTGACATTCGTATCTCTCCCTAGACTATAGCCAACATTTATAGATGAAATGGTATTACTTTCAAGACAGTCAACAGAGTGAAGAGAGTGATTGATTTTACAGTGCCATTTTATAGTAATAATTTAAACTATATATATGATTAAATGCAGAGAGCTATTACTAATAACATCAAGTTCATACACGCTGATGAAGCTGTATTCACGTTCAACACCTTTATTAATAAGTCTTGGTATAAGAAGTATGATAATATAGAAGTTTATGACTAAAAAGTGAAGGTAGTCACCCATGCAATTTTAGCTGGTATAAGTGAAGATTCAGGCTTAGAGAGTTATGTTATTCACCCTCGCTCTATTAAGCGAGAGTAGTATATAGAGTTCCTACATAAGCTCAGAGAGAAGTATAGTAACCAAGAGATCATCCTGTTTGTTGATAACCTCTCAGTTCATAAGACTAAGGAGTCTAAGAAAGCTTATGAAGAGCTAAACATAACTCCTGTATACAACGTTCCTTATAGCCCATAATTTAATGGAATTGAATTCTACTGGAGTTAAATCAAGACTCACTACAAGAAGCTGCTGCTGTATCATCTTATGCATGACTTGCCCATCGATACAGTAGACTTAATTCAAAGCAGCTGTAAGAGAGTGAGCGTAGATAAGACAACAATTTGTGCGAGAGAGGGAAGAATGAATATTTATAAATAAGTTTTAGATTTAAACGAATGAATATATTCACATATTAAATTGGCCCATAAAGGGATCAGGCTTCTCTTTCTTCTCCTCTTCTTATGGCTTGCTTGGCACCATATTTCTTCTCTTAGTGCCAGCTCCTGCATCTATGTTCATATCATTTGGTTTTTAAACATCTTTATAAAGCCTCTTGCTCACCTCATGAATTGTCTGCGACTTTCTTTCTCTGTTAACCTTTGCATGCTCTTTCATAAGATATATGCCAGTGCCAGATTTTCCTACAAAGTTATATGTCAAAGCTTACTTGAAAGATAAGGATGCTTCTTAAGTTCCTCTAGCCAAGCTGAGCTTATTAGAATGCCTTGCTTTTTCTAGTCTTCAGGAGAGATAGAATATCGTTTCTTATGTGCTTCTTCAATTATTTCTCTGAGATACTCCTCTTTTATTGTACCAAGAACACCAAAGAAAAAGTTCCTCTCTGGTAGTTTATTAGAGAGTTGTTTCTTGGTAGGAAGGTAAACTACCACTTCCTCATCTTACATGGCATCCTCATAAAGATTAGTGACTGAAATCTCAGGGTAGTTAGGAATTTCTATTAGTTTAATCTCTTTATTTTTAAAAGCTTTCTTCTCCTCACAAAGTATTGCTTTCAAGAATGAAATTTTGGTACCTTCCATCGTTGGAAGGAATAAACCAACTGTATAATATGTTAATAGTCATCAAGTTATCTTACCATGTAAAGTTAGGTATCGATAGAGATCTTCCTTACTTCTGAATCTTGATATCATTTCTTGAGCCTCGACTCTTTTCATTTGATCATTGAGTGATTCCATCTTTGTTCCTCTTCCTATTAATGAATTTCAAATTATAACTTATAGACTTCTGGATCCTATTGTTTAAAATCTTACTATTAAATATGGGCATCTTATAGGAGGTCAACCCTGCAAAGATACGTGGAGAAAGTTTGCAGAAGCTGTAACAAACTGCAGAGATTGAGCTCCATTTTTATCAATTTAGTTCCATTAAATTAGTATTAAATTTGTTTTAATTTAATTAGTACCGATACTAAATCCGTTTAATTTTAATCGGTACCAATTTAATAGTACCAAAACTTAATTAGTACCCTGTTTTAAACTAATGAGGTTTTTATGGAAAAGTTCCAAAATGGTTCAAGATTTAATTGGTTTCAGTACTAACCTGAATTTTTTCGAAAATGGTACCAAAATTTAAAATATTAAATATGAAATTAGAAAATTTATAGTTATAAACTTAGTATAAAGATGATGTCTAAAACTTCAAAATCAACCATTATTGTTGCAGAGTAAACTCCTATTCAACTATACTTTAGCTATGGAAGTTATTACTAATTAATAATAGTAATTTAAATTTGAATTTAAACATGGTGGCAAACTTCAATCGTAAGGTAGTTTCTCTTGAAGCAGGTTAATCATTACTCAACTTTTTGGTCCTCCAAGAAACCAGAAGTAATTAATATTGAAAAGGAGGTTGAGCTAAGAGCTCTAGAGTTTGAATCTGAGGTCTTTAAAATTTAAGTTTAAAACAAGAAGTAGAGTACAGAAATGAGAGTTTAGACATAATTTGAATTGGTTGAGGAAGATAAGGAACAGCAGCCAATAGAAAATATTAAAACAATTTAATGTGAAGACTGCTAAAATTTCTTCTCAACTGAGTCTAGCTTGAAGCGGCATATCAAAGAGGTACACTCTGGGAGAGCTAAGATATACTTTAAGCATGATAAAGTGATGGTAGATATTAGCGCACAACACGCATGAAGTCTTATACTCACTTAGCCAAAGTAAACACGCTTATGCAAAAGCATCATTTAAGCGAATTCCTGATTAAAGATGAGGATACTTAAAAGCTTATACCTGCTAAAAGAAAAAATAACTCTCTTGAGTCACAAAAAGAACAGTAGGAGAGACTTAAGAGATAAAAGCAATTTGAGTCTATGAACCAACCAGCAAATGGTATGTATATAGAATGCTTATAAGAAAGAGCATTGTATATACCTGCATTAAATGCAGTTGACATAAGCAGCTGTATTGAGAACTATTTGAATATTGACGTACCAAACAAGGTTAAAATTATAGTTGTTGATGAATTCGCTTACAAAGTATATCCATTCAAGCATCTCATTAAGAACGAGCAATATTAAAATGAGTTTGCAAATTAATTCATAGTTCTGAGGAGGCTTAGAAAAGATAATGCAAGAGCTTGGCTAAGCTCGACGGAGTTATACTTGGTGGTTTTATTGCTTTGAGACTCAAGAAGTTTGAACTGACTCTAAGAGAGTATTTCTACCATAATAGATATCCTGATGATTTGAATGAGATACTCACAGAAATGACTAAGGGTGTAAAAGAGCTCCATGATCTAGGGTATGTTCATAGAGATTTGAAGCCTGATAATGTTATGATAAACCTCTGCCCTTTACAAGTAGTAGTCATAGATTTCAACAGAGCAATAAGACAAGAGATAGTCACTTTAGCTAAGATTTTAGGCGCTCCAGGATACTTCCCAATAAGAGAGAAATGGACAAATGGCTCTGTATAATGGGATGTTTGGGCGGTTGCTGCAATTATCTTAGAGTGCGCAATGGAGAGTATGTCATACTTTGGAAAAAAAACATGAGAAATAATCAATAAGTTTGGCTGCTAAACATATCAAACAAGATGAAATATGCTATGAAATTAAGAATATAGTTGAGATGGATATCGTAAAAGCTCCAGCATATACATGATAATCATTAGATGATATACTAGAACAACTACAGACTGCTAGATTCAAGAGGTATCACAAAGATAAGCAGATAAAATTTGTTTGAATTAAGTACACTAATACTGTTTAAATATTCATTAAATTCACATAAAAACTGCGTTTTCTCTACTAACCCCAATAAGACCCCCAGCTATACCCTACAAATCAAAGCACTTATAAACTCACTAAGTGGTTTTGGTGTTTTGAATGAATGAGAAAACGAATACTTAAATTTATAAAATTGTATAATTTTAATTTACAAGAATCCCCAAAAAAAATCTTAGATAATTAAATATGAGCTTATAAGCTCATTCAAATTGGGCTTATAAGCCCTTCCAAATATAAATATAAACAAATAAATTATTTAAAAATGTTAATTAATTTTTAAACATAGACTTGTTCTTATTCTCATTTAATACATAAATTGCTTTATATTTTACAAATTTTACTTTATATACAAATCTAATGATTAATCTCTTAATTTAAACTTTTAATTTCATTCATAATTTTATTTATGGGATTCACTAAACTCAAGCTTATTCTAGTATATTAATTTCTTAATTTAATTATTAAAAAAATTTATAAGCTATTCGCCTATTCTTTCACAAAGTAAAAACTCTTTGATTTTAAGGGATCCTAGAAGTCACGTTTAACCTATTATAATTGCGATTTCATATCAAAACTTTAAGTTGAGTAGTGAAATAGAAAGGATTACTTGAAATTCGGTTTTTGAATTTGAGTCTCTGTTTAATTTAAACTATTAACTTAAAATTATATATTGGACATATCTAATGAGAATTATATTTTATTTATGAATCCTAGAATCTCTTATTTTATTATTTAAATAGTTAAGTTTTTTTTATCTTGGTTGACATCATTTTATGTAAATATATATATATATATATTTTTACGCTACTTATCCAATATTTTTTTAAATCAATAAAAGACTTTATTGAATTCCATTGTTTTTATTTTTAACTATTCAATTCTTCAAGTGAAAATTTTTTAATTCATTAAGACATTTACAGAAGCTTTATTTTAAAAAGAATAAAGGAGTTTATTTTCAATTATCTTTTATCATAAACAGATATGCATACTATAGTTACTTTAAATTTTTTAAATTAAAATATAGTATTTTTAGTTATGTTTATTTGTATATTATAAATAACTTACTTTTAAATTTTTCTTAATATTTGAAATCTTGATAAATAAATGAATTTTATTTTAATAAATTAATCTATGCATATTATTTTATATTTATTTTATTTAAACAAACTTTTACAAGTTTTAAACACTTTTATTTACTCTTTTATAACTGTAGTTATATATTTTTTAATATTTTAAATCCATTTATATATAGGTTTTGGGGTTTTATTGGGAGCAATTATTCCTTCATTTCTATAACTGACACAAAGACCTCCTTAAATAATTATAAAACCAATCACTGAGTAAAAATTATATGTTCTTAGCACTTATTAATCTCCATATTCACTAATCTCAGTAAGATGAATACAATAAACTTGATGTAGAGAATTAGGAATAAGGGTAAAATATAGGAAAATTAGATATAAAACTAAGTAAAAGAATAAAATCAATATCGTTGCTGATGAAGATAATGAAGACGTTGAGGACGAGTATGTAGAAATTTTTGATGAAAATAAAAGAAATCTGTAAACATGAAGAAAACGACTAAAGATACTTAAGCCAAAGAACAGAAGAAGCAAGGAGAAGAAGGTATAACAAGTCATAATGGAGAAGACATCGAGTTGATTTATGATGAAGATTTAATTCCAGATATATTCTATCTTATTAAGATACAGACTAGTATGTAGGAAGTAGATATATATTTAAATGACTGAGTAGTAACCAGATTAAGGTTATCTGCCATTTGTGATGATCCAATCATCTTAAGATAAAGATGAAAAGAATGATTGGGAGGGACTGCTGTGATTAATGATTTGAGACATCTTGGTTTTTATTAATTTTAATAAGCCTCAATTATTGATAATAATTCAGAGGATGAATTGTAGCAATCAAGCAAGTGTATCTCAATTATAGACCTTAAAAGCTGACATGGTCTATGCTGGATAGAATATTAGATTTATTTAAGCAAGATTAAATAATTATTTATGATGAAATGCACTTATGCACACATTAATTGGCTATAGTTATTGACTATTTTTTAATTCTGAAAGATATAAACAATTCTAGAGGACTTTAACATATATGATTAAATAAATATCACAAGGCATTAATGTTTTATGTTTTGAATCTCCTTTATTAATAATAATAATAATAATAATAATAATAATAATAATAATAATAATAATAATAATAATAATAATAATAATAATAATAATAATAATAATAATAATAATAACAGATGATGTATATCCAATTTTTTAATATTAATAACAATGATGAATTAAATAATAAAGAAAAAAATGTATAATAATACAAGAATAGCATTATTATGAAACAATTCAGTCTTAATGCAAGATGTATTCTTTATTCAGTCAACTGTAAATTCTGTCTAAAATAATGAGTTTATCTCTTAAAATTGAAAGAACCTAGACCTAATTTATTTACAGTTTACAATTCAAATAATCTTTAATCAAGCAGGACAAAAATTTTATAAGCTTTAATTACTCACTCTATTTCAATAGAATTCTAACAAAAGCACGCTTTTTCTTTTACAAGTGTGATGCAGCTTTTATTTTGGATGTGGACGCATAATTCTTGGTGGAAATCTAAACTCAGATTAATAAACTCATCACTTTCAATTATTTCAAATTTGTATGGTTTAAAATGACTAAAAGTATGATAGAAATTAAACCATCTGCAAAGATAAATTGATTAGCACCAACATGTTATTAAAATCACAATTCTTATAAAAATGTAAATATTTCAACAATAACTAGGTTGCATTTTTACAGCAATAACTTCATAAGAACTAATCAAGAGGAAAGACCATAATAACTTACTTTTGACTAATTGACACAATTTTAATTTTAGTATCATAATATTTGAGATATTCAGAATTTTCGTTCAATACAATAGGTATTAAACATCTGAATAGGTAATTAAGAACAATAATTAATTAAGAATGTTATTAACAAACAATTAAATTTATAATTTTTTGCTTTTATACTATAAATGTATAATATTATGACATGTAGAGTGACATACAATATTGACTGTAGCTTTAATGTTTAGTGTGAAAGCTGAACCATTTAAAGAAGTTGCTATATTATTTGTATTTAGATTATAGCTTTCATCATTCTGGTTAGTATTGTTGTTTAACTCAAATAAATAGCGATTTTTATAACACATGTTTTTTTTCACGAAACATTTAAATTGATAATAACTTTATCTATTTTAAATATTTGCATATAACTATAAAAATTTGCCTAATTTTACATTAATATCGATAAATTTTTATAATCAAAGTTATAAAAATTTTTTTGCAGGTAAAATGTATTAAGTAGTGAAATGCACTTTATCAAAATACATTCAATTTATTTATTAAATTCGCATTATTTACGATTTGTTGAATTTACTATAATCATAAGATTTTAAATACATTACGGCGTTCTTGTT
The DNA here is from genome assembly GCA_000711775.1 of Oxytricha trifallax. Lineage (NCBI taxonomy): Eukaryota > Ciliophora > Spirotrichea > Sporadotrichida > Oxytrichidae > Oxytricha > Oxytricha trifallax. The sequence goes on along the minus strand of ARYC01002823.1, from coordinate 8,052 downwards.
TGTATGTATAGTCTGATGGTATCAATATTAATAGTATGTTTCACCATCTTCGCTGTAAGTCACGCTATAATTTTTCATTCTCAGAGTTTACCATACTGGTCTCATGTTGATCATACTAATTTTTTTGGCCTTGTTAAGTATGTTCATCAAATGGTGATTGTCACACAATCAGGTAATGACAGGGTAAGTAAAAATAAATTATAAGAACTTAAAGGTTTATCTTTTACTGCAATTTGTGTGACGACTTTGTGTGTTTAAATTCTCTCAATTGAAATAAATATTGTGATAGTGAGTACAATAGTTAAATATTGATAATTAAGTTGTATTTCTTTTCAAAGCTCCGTTCATTGGCAAGTTAGCCCTCTAACATGGGTATACATTTAATTAAACAAAATCTTATAAAATTTTCTGGTTGAAGTTGATCATGAGTCAAAGGACCTTTTGAGAACTAGAAATAATCTACAATTTTGAATTGATATTTTACTTGTCCCGGAGAGCAGACAATATAGAGTAACAAATCCTTTGAATAATAAAATAATCCAAAAAGTTAAAGATATTATTTACAATAAATATTTGTCTTAATATTTGTAATTTTTTATTTAATAGAAAATTTATGCTAAAATGAACTATAATTTAATTTCTCATTTCATTACTAAAATATAAATCTTATTTAGTATAAGAAATATAGTTTATTATTTATGACATAATTATGACATAAGTGCTCTACTTAATGATCTCTATCATAAGAAGGCTTACCAAATAAATTTGTATATTCAAATTTGGTTTCTTCAATCCGCACTGTTTCGTTGCCACCAGACTGAATCTAGAATGTTCCATTGCAAGCATTATTAATGAAATAGACAATATATTAAAAATTGGTTTAGGATCTATTAAGCATGGAATAATTACCATATTTTTTTTAAGGATTGAAGTAAGCAATTAGATGAGGGAGAGTATTCAAAAATTTACAATTTATAAAAATTGATAAATAATCATGAAATTAATCGAGAAAACATGAAAACCTAAAGATAGTGTTTCTGAAGCAGCTGGTTGTTGACTAAAATTTGAGAGTTACAAAAAACCATAACTAAAACAACTATATTTCTGCAATACTAACCAGCAAAGTTGCAATGTAAGTACACGGAAAGCTCAAGAGACACAGAGAAGATGAGACAAACATAGTAGATATGGCCAAACGGAGTAAAATACGAAGAAGAATGGAGAGATGAAATAACTGTTCTGGATTTAGTTTCTGTAGTTATCTCAACAAATATTATTAAGTTTAATAATTTTTCACTTTAGTTGATCGATTTTCTATTAATATTTGCTAATTGTCTCACAGCTTGTTAAGGAAATTCACTCGCTTAGCGAAAGCATTATGATCTCAGTGATTATTTAGAAAGATTAATGTCTCATTTCTAGAATTTATCTGGTTCAGCTCTTCCATCTTGCTATGTGGTTTCAATAGAAGGTATTCACCAATAACCGCATCCTTTTATGATAATTCTCAGTATATTTGGGGAGTTTATCTTGTATTAAAGATAGGAGCGACCAAAATTAGTTGATATTTGGACGTAATAGATGCAAATTACTTTCGATTCTCTTTTTGGTTTACTCAAATCCAAAACTATCACTTTTATTAAGAATCACAGCAATTAGAGGATTTATGTTACAGTTGAGTGAGTTCCTTAATATCCCATTATGCTCTCTTACTTAAATCATTTTAAATTATCCAAACATTTTTTCTGATGTAGCCTGAGTTTATAGTTATTTCTCCATTGTGAAAGTGGGTGGGTGATTAACATTTATACTTTGATACTGTTTCCTATAATTTTATAGATAATTCTAATTGATCAGAGTTTGGTGTTGATATGTCATCAGGTGATGCTGCTATTGCAGGTTATTCTCAACAAGCTATTAGGAATTCGTCTGAAATTTACCAAGAAAATGCACATTTTTGAAGGAGAAGAGGAAAAATGTTAGATAATTTCGAACTAGATACTATAATTTACTCACTCTTGAAATTCTGGTAGTTTTTGGTCTGTTGACCGTAGGAATTCTTAAAGTTTAGAAATGAGATGGTAGACTTCTATACATATATTTATAAATTATTTTAATTAAAGAGTATTATATTAGTTAAATTAAAAAAATTAAAAAGTACTAGTAAATACTAAAAGAAAAATAAATGAAAACACCCAAGAAATTAGCCAATCAAAAGCAATATCAGTAAAAATGAACAAAAATTAAAATCTATATAAATTCCTTGCTTGCTCTGAAGATGAAGATAATTATATTAATGGAAAAGTAAACTTTAAGAATAAAGGTATTGATAATAAAAATGATATGCAAATATTTAATATGCAATAATAAGTATGAATGAGCCAGTTTTTTATTATAAATTAATAGAAGCTAAGTTTTTAAGTAAATTTATTAATTTAAACTTTTTAATGATGCAAAACATGCCGATGCTTATTGAAAACAACAAATCTATCTTAAAAACAATTATAGGAAGCGAAGCATTCTTCCAAATTTCAGAGAACTTGACAAGAATTTAAAGATAGAAATTGGTAAATTTATTCAATAAGATAAGTTTACATCGAGTGCATATACCCAAATGATAAAAGAATTTTGCAATTCATAACAAAAATAAATTCTTTTGTTTGTAAAAGCATTAAAATTATGCAAATAATTTTAATGAATTTGACTCACATTTAAATTAGTTATAAAAAAAATAATCTTAGAATGCTAAGAACTCTCATTTAATAGCGTCACCTCTTGAGAAAATTGTACCAAACTGCGCTTAGTTAATCCGAAAGAATAATATATCTCATGCGAGCCTAACTCAAAATATAATGCGCCCCAAATGAAATCATTGAGCATATTTTGTATTGAATAAGCTATTAATGATAAATTGCTTGGCCATTTACCGAACTTCCAATATTGAATGAAATGCGGGTTTGAGTAAGGTACTTTGTTTTATAAACAATACTAGAATCATCAATAAAAAATTAGGAAAGATTGGAGAATAGGTTTCCTCATACTCCTGTTAATACCAAATAAAGTATATAAATACTTAACTTAAATAATGATAGGAATTTTTAAATGTATTAATGCAATATAGAAGAAATATTACATTAAATATAGGTACGATTTTAAACCTAAAAAGATAAATAAAAGAATAATTCTTAATTCCTTGATTCTTAATATATAATAATCTTTTTATTAACATTATAGAAAGTATATTATGCTAATTTTCTAAACTATAATTAATTTAATATTATATATAAAAATAACAATCATATTTAAAAGTATTTCATTTTGAATTTTTAAGCATTGAAAAGCAATCAAATTTTTATACATGCACTAGTCTAAAAGAGTATACCGTTTTATTTCAAATAATACTAAATTTTACGGCATTGATAATTAATTTGCTTTAAAATCTCATTAAACAGATTAAATTCATTTTTATTAGAATTTCAAAATGGTGAACATTATGAATCACTTCCTTCATCGTAATTGTTCAAGAAAATATGAAAAATAAAATATAAATTAACTATAAAACTAACTTACTTGACTTAATGACAAAAATTTATAATTTAGTATACTGAGCATAATGGAATTCAAAGGCAACTACTTTAGATAAATAAACTCTTTATTTGTAATATTCATTAAAATTAATTAAATAGCAAAGATAAAGGAATAATTAAATCAAAAGTAAAATAATAAAAAATTGTTTTATAATTTAATGATGCATTCTGCATCTTAATGATATTATATGGTATATTTAGTAATTAGAAATAAATGTAAATTAATATATTGAAATTAGTAAGATTTGAATAGAATTCTTAAATTTTAATTCATGAAGTATTTCACTATGCTTTGATAGTATAAAGAGAATAAAGTTTCAACACAATAATGTTAAAAAATAAATAACACTTTATAAAACTCCAAACACTAATAAATTGATTTATCAGTATTTGTAATGGTTTGGGAATAATTTATAAATTCTTTTTTACAATAAGTACAAAAAATAATATAAAAATTCGATAATATAGCATGATAATCTTGGATATACGATTTAAAGAGTGCATTCATAAATTATCATGAACATTAATTCATTTTTATATATGAAAATATTCATTAAAAAATAATTATCTCCGCATTAAGAACGAAGAATCAATTGTTCTCTTTAATTTATTTATTATTTATAGTTTAAAGAAGTAAAATAAGAAGTGATTCGCATCTGCAGAAACGGCTACTGCGTGTATGATAGCTTTACTTAATCTCAAAAAATTTTAGGATATATTTAGAAAACACTTCAAATCTCTCAAAGAATAGGGACATAACAATGTCGACCTTATTCCCAAGTTCATTATAGCCAGTGAAAACTAAAATAGAAGAATATTAGTTAACAAACTATGCTATAAAATCGTCCATTTCATTCTTTATATTTAAATTAAGTTAAAATGTTCCTCCATACTATGACAATGAGATATCATGAATGGAAATGCGTTAGCAACTCTTCTGTTGTTTAAAACTAATGGGTGATCTTTTTCAAGTGCCTAGACATTAATTTATAAAATGTTAGTTAATAACTAACCTTTTAGAAGTTCACTAATGGGTCTTTTTCAATTGAAATTATGGAAATTTCTATATTTATGCCTAAGATATTAAGTGATAGGCTAAAGACCTTGAAAAGATCGATATTTTATGATAGATAATGAAGGGAATTTCCAAAAATATAAATTAGATTTAATATTATTCACTTATTAAATCATGATTATGCTCTATACAGTGAAGATATAATTAAAATAGTAACATCAAATTCACTTTTAATTGATGCTTAAATATGATAAAGGACCTTTTCCCCCAAAAATCCTCCATTATTTATATTTTATAATTAATCTTTAATTAAATTTTAAGAAGATTAATCTACAACATCTAAATTCAAACTTTAAGAGAGCCATACTCATTGTGACTCCCGAGAATTTTACATTATAATACGATCATTTAGAGCTTTTGATTATCTTTAATTATTTTATTATCAAAATATTTATAATCAAAAAATATTTTGAACAAGATTTTTGATTGAGTTTTTTGTTTTTTACTAAAACAGTGATTCAATATAATATATTAAACACCTTAAAAATGCGTAAATTTATCAACAATTTTATTAGGAAATTACTATTTTTTAATATATTTAAGGTTTCTATACTCTTATTTTATTAAACTACATTAAAGTCATATTACCTCAATAGACATTAATGCAATCATTGACTCTCGACCAAATAAATTAAAAATGTTACTGATTAGTAATATTTATCAACTTCAGATCTAATAATATTGTGTAAATTTGAATAAAATATAACTAAGTTCCGAAGAATAAATGTATTAGAATCAAAACCCCAAAACCCTTAATGAGGTTTATAAGTGCTTTGATTTGTAGGGAATTTGTTAGGGGTTGGGGTTATTAATAGGTTTTAATGTGAAATTTATAGTAAATTTATTTAATTTAATCACTCAAAATGCACTTTAGGATCATGTGGTAGAGGTCTGAAGTTTATCTTACTTTACCACAACTCTATCTGCTCTATTGATATGTCTGATCTTGAGTTTGGTTTTATTATTATTGACTCTGCCATTTGTTTCATTGATTGAGATACTCTTGTTCTGTCAATAAATTGCTTTATTCTTTGTTTAGCATCCTTCTCACACCTTGTCGAGTAGTAATTGTTGCGAGGCATATCGCACTCTATTATTATTGCTGCTAAAGCCCACACATCCCATTAAAAGTCACCATCTCTCCAGTCTTCTTTTTCTGGATAGTACCCTTGAGTTCCCATTACAGTTCCAAGCCTTGATACTTCCACTCTTTAGGCTCTATTGAAATCGATTATTGCTTCTCTTATTGGTGAGAAGTTTATCATTATATTTTCTGGCTTCAAATCTCTGTGAACAAACCCTAACTTGTGAAGCTCTTTTATACCTTGTATGGTCTGAGTTGCTATTTATCCAAGCTACTTATGATTTCTTTGATCTGTAATGAAATCTCTTTGGGTCATTTCATAGAGTGGGAGTCTGAAAGCAACATGATCCTTGGCAAGGAGAACAGCATCTAACTTTATTAAGTATCTACACTCTTTGAACTTTGCTTGAGTGAGTACTTGATACTCATTTGTAAACTCCATCTAGTATTTATCATCACTTAAGAGATAGTTGAAGGGATACACCTTGTATGCATACTGATGATCATTGATAACTTTCTTATCAAAAGATTCTTCTAATATAAGGTAGCTTTAAAGTGAAGTGTCTAGGTCAATTTAGGCAAGAACAGGAATCTTTTTGTATTGAATTTTAATCATGATCTTTGTGATTTCGGATGCTAGTAGGTTGCGTGATTTCCTCACATATTCTGATTCACTAGCTTGTTCAAGCTCTACAAGTTTCGTAGATTCTCTTTTTTTTCTTTTGTTCAGTAGCTTCAATTCATCTTCATGCTTTTCAATCTCTAAATCTTTCTTGGAGCTTTTAAAAGATGCTTCCTTAAATCTCTTGTATGAGCATACTGCTTATGGCACTCGAAGCACTCATACTTTCCGTCAATTTTATCATGCTTTAAGTATATAGTTGGCTTGGCTTCTCTATGCTCAATCATATGCCTATACCAACTAGATTTATGAGCGAAGTCTCTCTCACACTACTCACATAAGTATCCTTCTACTTCTTCAGTTTGTATAGGCATTTCATTAATACCTTTCTCCTCCTCTCTGTCTCCCACACACTTGTTTGCCATTTATTTTCTATTATTAATTTCTATTTTAATAACAGAGACCTCAAGTGATAGCTCAAGTAGTTCCTTATGAGAGTTCATCTCACAGTTATCAAATTTTTTATTGCTGCCAAAGGTAATTCTCATTTAGTTTTATGGAAGTGCTATTGTTTTTCTTAAAATGTTAGCGCTCATATTTAAATTTGAATTTAAAATTATAAAACTGCCTCTATAACTGAGAGCCTATATGAGAGCTTTGCAAGCCTACAAGTTTCAAGGGAAGTTTTTTAGAGTATTATAGAAGAAATATGAGTGCTAAGAGACGATCCAGCTCTAAATCTGGGTGATAAAGTAACCATTTTAACTTTAAATAATAAGTTGATTATAGCACGTACCAATTTAGGAGCTGCTCCTAATGAAGTACTTACTGCTTTAAGAGGTATTTTGTCATTATATGATTAAAATTAGGGTGCTCCTAATTAAGTACTAGCATTAATTAAAGCTCCTAATTAAGTACTAGCATTTTAGTAGCTGCTCCTAATTAAGTACGCACCAATTTAAATTAAAAAATATGAAACTATAACAGTAGAAATTGATATCAATCTCTAAAGTTTGAAACAAGTTCTCGAAACCCTCTCCATATCCTGCTAAGAGGTTGACCTCCTATAGGATGCCCATATTTAATAGTAAGTTTTACAGAGGTATATAATTGAAATCAATAAACTTAATTTGAATATCATTTCTTAGATCTGTAAACAAGATGGAGTCAATGAATGATGCAATGAATAGAGGGCAAGCACAAGAATTGATTCAAAGATTTAGAAGCAAGGAGGATTTGCATCGCTACCTGGTGCAGCAAGGTAATGAACTCATACTAACTAATCTTGATTATGTAGTTGGTTTGTTTCTACCAACAATGGAAGGTACTAAAATTTCATTTCTAATAGCAATACTCTGCGAAGAGAAGAAAGCTTTGAAAACTTTAAGATGTGAAGTTTGCAGAGATTCCAAATTATCCAGAAATCTCTGTGACTAACTTATATGATGATGCTATGAATCACCCAGAGGTTTCGCAGTACCTGCCTACTAAGAAGCAGTTGTCAAATAAACTACCTGAAAGAAACTATTTCTTTGGCATACTTGCAACTAATCAAATGTGATTACTTGAAAGAAATTATTCAAGAATCTCATAAGAAAAGGTACAGCATCTCTTCAGAAGATAAAGACAAACAAGGGATCAAGATAAGTGAGAGCTGGCTATCAGAGCTGCAGAAGCACCCAAA
>ARYC01002822.1:0-18878 GCA_000711775.1 Oxytricha trifallax | reverse complement strand
TGGTGTTTTCAATTGAATCAAAGTTTGTGAAGAATTATTGTTAAGTTTAAAAGCTTAAGCTAATCTTATCCTCACGTTTTGTAAAATTTATTTTTTAATACTTCTCAAAAAGCTTTTCCCTTCACATTTAAAATCATTATTTCTCGAACAGGTATTAAGTTAAAAATTGCTTGAAACTCTTTCATATTCGAGGCAATTTTTTATTCCAGTTAATGTAATAGTTTTGTTTAAGGATAACCAATATAATCATATTATTAATTTGATCATTCTTTTTAGGCTAAGCCAATGCTACTTTTTTGTATGATAAAGTATTTCTATAACCAGGCTTAACATGATTTGTAGTTTTTTAGAATCCATAAGAGATTAGAACTTAAACCAGATAATCTTTTTGACAATTCAAAAATCAAAGAATTTACATTCTTTTGGAGGCAAAATAAGGTGATTAGAGTTGCTTGGACAATTACTGCCTCCTCTTAAATCTTTCGTAAATCTTATACTTTAGCTTAATTAATTTGCCGCTATTAATAAAATTCTCTTAATTGAAGCAAGTGATTTTTAATATGCTTTAGTTTTCTGAAGTAAATAGTTTTTACAGCAAGAATGTTTGAGCTTAATCATTATATAACTGCTAATTTAGGTATTATTAGTGATCTCATTGAAATGGACCTTCAAGCTTGAATGGGAAATAGTAGCTTTGTCTAGACGCTTGAGATTAAATTTTTAATTTTGAAATTTTGGAATTTATTCATATTTCAAGGTTGAATATTTTGAAAACTGACAATGAAGCTTAGTTGCATCTTTCATTTCCCCTTGTATAAGTTAAAAGTCTGGATAAAATTCAATAAAGCCCAAATCATTCTGAATCTGATATTATTGAACTTAATAACAATTTTTATTGAGGAATTTAACCTATTGTAAGTAGTTAAATTTAGGTAAGCTTCAATATTATTTGTTGGTTTTAGTAAGTAAAATTGAAATATTTAATTTTCACTTAACCAGAGCTTTCTGGTATAGGCTTATTTTAATTTCAATTTTTTTCTTTTAATTATCATTGAGTATTCTTAGCAGAATTAGTTTTTTACCTCAAAAAATTTATATATTATATTATATTTAAGGAACATCTAAATTACACTAACGTGTTACACACTAACATGTGGATGCCTTTGATTAAAATATCTTTAAATAATTATTGAAATTTAATTTATTTGAATAGTACTTACTTTTATTGGTTTTAATGAGCATTAATCATTATCAGCTTAATTGTTAGTTTTTTCATAGTTAAAGAAAATTATCAATGCCAAACTTATCAACATTAATTGCTATTTTTCATCCTTATTGGTCAAAGATCTTTTATAGAAATTAATTCTTTAATTATATATTTATTTATTTATTGAGTGATATTGGCAAATTGTGGCTTAAAAGTAATTATGAATACTTTCAAACTGAAGCTAAATAGTATAAGAAAATAATTATATAATATAAAAACTATGATTCTTATAAGATGAGTTGAATAGTTTAAATATTCATACTATTGAATCAAACTTTTTAATAAAAGATATAGGAGTTTACATTATTTACTTAAAACATTTAATTTTTTTTTCAACTTTTTAATAAACAATCAGCAAATAAAATGAGTCAAAGTTATCATTTTCATTACAACTTTTATTAGGTAGATCCTAAAATTACTTAAGCCCTCCATTAAAATGAACCAACTTAATATTTTTAAGGCCCCTTGTCAAATAATTTGATATTAAATTAATAGTAAATGCCTTAATATATACCTTAGCAGTATTATAACCATCATTATCTTCAGTATCAGAGTTATTTAAATCCTTAACAATAATATTCAAATCACTCAGTAAATTAATCCTAACAATTTTTAGACTCAAAATTAACAAATGCCTTAACTTGATAACTCAATAAATCATAAAAATTTTAGTGTCAATTTTTTATCTCAAAATTAAGAGAAAAAAAGTAATTTAAAAACAACAATAATTTAGGGAAGCAATAAACATTAGAGGAACTTAGAGCTAGGAAAAACCTTAAATCTAAATAATTACTACAAGTGATTAAAATAAAACCTGAATTTAACTATGGATCAAATTTATAATTTAGAAACCAAATTCAAGTATTTCAAAGATTTTCGAAACTGGTACTCGCATTAACTTACCCTAAAGTAATCATCAAATAGAAATTAAGAATTGTACAATGAATTAAACTTACTAGCAAATTCTTAATGCTCAAGTTAAATCTGTGAAATATGAATATTTTACAAAGTAGTAAGCAAGAAGAATGCATTTCTTAGGAAGAAACTAAATAAAAACGAAGTAAGGCAGCCACAGTTTGCAAAAATTAAACATCTTGCAAAAATTAAAACTGTATAAATGAAAAAAGGCAATTGAAAAAAAAATTTTTGGAGTCAACATAATACTATGAATTAAAAATTGCAACATTGGGAAGCTAAATATAAAAATATGAAGATCTTGTTCAAGTGTTAAATGATAGGTTTGGATAATAATTCATAAAAATATATTAAGAAATCATAGAAGAACATTCAGATGAAAATAATGAAGATAATTAAAATGAAGAATTTGAAGTATTTGAGGAGCAGTATTAAGAACAAATTAATGGTTCGAATTTTAATATTATTAACAAAATAAAACACATTAAGATTGAGTAAACTTCTCCAGACTAATTATAGCAAGGGCAAGTCTATAAACTGTAATTTACGAGTGGGGGATGAAACAAACCAAAAATAATTCAGTACAGTATTAAGGCTCAATTTAGGACCCAAAAATTTGGGAATAACTAATAAATGATTACAAAGTAGACAAGTGCGGGAATATATTTGATGTTATACTTAGCGATGGTCCTTGGGATGAAACAGCATGCAATTTAAACTATCCTACTTTAAAGGATTGAGAATTTCTTGATAAAATTCCATTGGAAGATCTTCAAAAAGATGGATACTATTTTATGTGGGTAACTAATAAAAAGTTGGAGGCTGCTTTAAGACACTTAGAGGTCCATAACTACGAACGTATTGAAATAATTACCTGGATCAAAATTGACAAAAGAAAAATTATCAGAGATGGAATTGGATATTTCTTAAGGCACTGTTACGAATTTTGTATTATGGCAAGAAATAAAGGATCTTTTGGATGTTTAAGAGAAAAGTCTAAAACTCACACAGCTCCGAATGTTATTTTCGCAGAGCTTAGGGAATAATCGAGAAAACCACACTAAATATATGAGATAATTGAGTAACTTGTTCCTAATGGAAGATATTTAGAAATATTTCCAAGGCCACACAACCAAAGACCTAAGTGGACTGGCATAGGAAATGAAAGCATATTATGGAAAAAAATTAGAACTAAATTAAGAAAATAGCAAAGGGATAAATAATTTTAAGAATAAATCTAAAAATCCCAAGTAATCACTTTGAGCTGAAGCTATTAATTATAATAGTTAAATTTTTTAATTAAATTTTCATTATCTTAAATATTCCATTGAATTAAGACTTGGGGTTTAATAAATTTCTAAGTTTTTTATTGCAAGTTTTAGTAGCTCTAGTTGTTTTTTATCTATCTAAAAACACATTAAACGATGAAGTATATTTATTATATATAGAAAAACGAACTTATTAATTATGGTATTAAAAAAATTTTCATTTTATATTACTAGAGTTAAATGACATAATTTAAATCTTCATATGGTTTATACAAAACATATTTAAAATATCATTAAACATGAAAAAGCTATTTCAAAAGAGGGAATCTCTTATCTATTTTTACTATATACATTTTCCTTTCTCTTATTCAGTAGTATAATTGATAAAAAATGATTATGGAATTATAAACAATCAATTATTTAATACGCAGAAAATTAAATTTTTAAATATTAATATAATAACTTATTATTATGTAAGAACCTGATAGAAGCGGTAATTCGTTGGCTTGACAGAGCCAAATCGGAGTTATACAAAAAAGGCTATAAAGTTCACTTGAGGAAATTGAGATAGATGTGAATATTACTGAAGGAATGAAGGGGTTTTTTTTTAAGATTTCAATTTATAATTATTAGAAAGTATCATTCAAAATGTTTAAGTTTTTAAGTTGTCCTAATATTCTTTAATTTATCTTGAACTACATTTATCATAATCATTCAATACCTTCCTTAAATTAATACTGTAAATAATAACTTATAATATATATATATTTATATTTTGATTAAAATAATTTATTAAACAATACATAAAAACTACTTAGTAAAAAAAAGAATCAAACACTATTAATTTATTTTTAAAATATGCTTTAGTATAAGTATGAAACAAAATTAAAACGTTGACACTGGTAAATAATTAAATCAAATAAAAAAATGATGAATTTTTTTTCGTTAAAATATTATCATAAGCAATAACCAAAAATCCCAAACCCAGATAAAAGCTTAGTCTATGAGTTTAAAGTTATATTGCTAATCGTTTTAAATGCGAAATTGCGACTAATCTACAAGTTATGATACTTAACTTTTTTAAAAACTTTAAAAAATTCCTAAAAAAAGTGCATAATTTCTCATGTTTGATCTCATCTGAGTAAGCAAATCTATGCTTAGACTTATTTGCAGGTGCCAGAAATATGCAGCATTTTTTAGTAAATAATCGAAACCATGATCTGGGAAGTTTGAAATTTAAAGATCTACAACAAGATGATGATGAGATAGGTCTTGAACATGCTCAAGCAAAGCCTTCTTGAAAATAATTTTTTTAAAATAATATTGTAGAAATATATTAATTTGGGAAATAAATTTAAAAAAAATAAATTAATATTAATTTAAATTTCAGTTCTCTTTCTCAAACTCTAGAAAGATGTTGCTTGATCAATAAAGAATTAAAATAAGCTGTACTTTAAAATAAGATGTATCTTTCTATCGCATTCCTAAAAATATAATTCGAGTTTAATTTGGGCATCAATATCAACTAACAAATCACAAAATTAAATTTAATTTAACTCACTTCGGGAATTCGATAGAGGGGTCCCACCATTTGTAAAGTCCAGCTAATTTTTAATAATTTTTCGGGTAAGTATCATATTGTCTAGGTTTGGACAAAGTTAATTGAAACGAATTTAGATTAATATTTTTAAAAAATTATTAGTTATTTCCAAATTAATTTAATTCAATAAAAAAGCAATCTAAAATCACAAGAAATTTGTTTAATGAAACTATATTCCCTGACCTTGTCAGAGGTAACGTTAATCCACAACTCAAAAAATTACCATATCCAAAGTACTGACTATTAAGAAGGCAGAGAATCTGAATAAATAATTAAAACTTCGTTTGATCACTCCATTGGGGATACTTTTCTGTTTAGTTAGTCATTGATATAAAAAGTGTATTAGATTTAAATCCTATGAAAATAATCAGTAATTATATAATATAACATAAATAAGACTAAACTTAGTGCTCTTCGCTGCAATAGGTTTGATTTTGAAAATACAAAAATAGTTATAATAAAAATAGACATATTTAACAAAATGTGTATACGTTAATCATCGCATTCACAAAATGAAAAGATTAATATCATTTTTTGGGGGTACCTGTCACACACCCCCACTATTATATAAAAAAAATAAAAAATAATCTATGCAAATAATGAGTAAACTTTAATAAATTAATTAAAGCTAATATAACTATGATTTAAAAATGTCGAGCATCAAAATGAAGATGGGAGAGGTCTATCTGATGGTTTTTATAATTCTTGCCCAGTTAGGTACTATGCCTATGTAATTAAGTTATTCGTCTTTTTGAATATGAATAAAGTGTTGCTTGGATCCTTCCATTTCTAAGTAGCAATTAGCAGAAACAAACATAGAATACTCTCATTTTCAGCATTGAGTTATTCAGAAAAAGCAATAATTATTCTCAGATCGACCTGGTATTAGCGAGTAAGTCACAGATAGGTCAACTTATATCAGATTTGGTATGTTAAACAAATTTTAGTGGTAACATTTTGAGCTCTGGAAAAATTATGAATATGCTTAGATTATTAGAGATAAAGCTTCTAACAAGCTTTAGTAAGTTCATCAATATATTGAAAATAATATTAAAATCTCTCTTTTTCTAGTATTAATATAGTTTATTCAAAATGAGGAAATTGTAATTTAACTAATTAATATAGCCACTAATTTGCATGAGGTTAAATAGAATTTGATTTAGTAATTATACAAAAATGTCTGTAATAAATGGTCGTTACTGCACCAACTTCAATAAAAAGTTGGAAAGTTCGAATCCTCCTTTGGAATTTTTTTATTTTCGTATAAAAATAAGTTCAAAATAATATTGGAACTCAAAATAAAAGAAATTCTAAAGGAGGATTCGAACTTTCCAATTTTTTATTGAAGTTGGTGCAGTTACGGCCATTTATTACAGACATTTTTGTATAATTACTAAATCAAATTCTTTTTAACCTCATGCAAATTAGTGGCTATATTAATTAGTTAAATTTAAATTTATATTTAAAAATTACAATTTCCCCATTTTGAATATACTATATTAATATTATATCATGATTTGCTATCTGTTGGAAATTTTATTGACTTTAAGTATACTTTAAGCAAATCTCATTTTTTACATTTTAATTAGATTTATGAGGATCGATATCGAAATAAGTTTACATACTGTTATCATTAATCTCAGTTTAAGTCAGTAGCAACCAACTCAGGAATCTTCTCTTACATCAGAAATATTTAAAGTATTCTTTAATGTAGTAAAAGCTTTCCTTATTCAATTATAGATGGACAAAGAAGGGATCTAAATCGCAGAATAGAGAGAATATTTATAATTAAGCTTAATGATGATACTATGGCTTTTTCAAAGTAAGATTGTAAGAATTATTGACTTATTTTAATCTAGGTAGTACAATAGTTTCCAGCTGATGACAATCAATGACTATATTCCTGAAGAATTGAATGACAATATGGACAAATTTTCTTAATGCACCTGATGTAATGGTACTCAACTTTAAGTATTGATGGGTGCGTACATCTAGTAAAAGCTTATCAGAAAATTATGAGAGACAATGAGCATAAGAGAATCAAGAGTTGAAAGAGTACATTCAATGAAGCTAAAGAAGGTTATGGTACATCAGGCACAAAGTGCACCAGAGAGGAGTGATTCGCAAGCCTATGGCTAATATTAATAAGCTGAGGATGTAATGGGCATAGTGATTAATTTTATTAAAGAGTTTGTTTATATATATGAGCTAATTATTTCTAAAAAATTAAAGCTCACAAATTATTTACAAAGAATATTTGTCTCACTAACCAATTGGTCTAGTTAATTATGAAAAATAAGTGGAAGACTTTAATATAGAATGAAAATGAATTTTAATAATAAGTATTAGCGTGGACAATTATAGAAATGGAATCATGAAACAGCTTTATCATCATTCCAGCATCCTTCATACTTCGATCCATCTGGCCATACTTACTTTGATGTTTCAATTTTTTTCCAGTGATATATGAAGTCTCGGTCCACTAACTTCTCCACTACTGCTGGTAAGTATTGCTAAAATATAAATTTTTTAAATATGTTTTTTGTAACTTACAAATTTTATTGAGTAACCAGCAGCTCCACCTGCACCATTTTAATACTTCATTTTATTAAAATTTATTATCATTTTAATTTATCAATTTCAATTTATAAATTATGAATGAATTGAGTCACTAAAAATGTTTGTCAGAAACACTCTGAGGTAATAAGACTTTAATAAATAATCGATTTATGATATAATTAATAATATTTATACTATCTTTTATCTCTAAAATATTAGTGAAATTTTTTCTGAATAATTTCCAATTGTTACTTGTAATACACATTTGATTTGGGAAAATATATTATAAATTATTAAAATAGTGGCAGTTAACTTTCTCGAAACCTATAAAATATATTACATGTTTGAAAAACAAGTCAAAATTAGCTGGACTTACTATTTTGCGCATTTGCAGTACCCCACTATCGCATTCCCAGAGTGAAATATCTTGAGTGTAATTTTTTGTGATTTGTTTTGTTGATTTGGTAAAAAAAAATTATAATTACACTCAAGATATTTCACTCTGGGAATGCGATAGTGGGGTACTGCAAATGCGCAAAATAGTAAGTCCAGCTAATTTTGACTTGTTTTTCAAACATGTAATATATTTTATAGGTTTCGAGAAAGTTAACTGCCATATTTTAATAATTTATAATATATTTTCCCAAATCAAATGTGTATTACAAGTAACAATTGGAAATTATTCAGAAAAAATTTCACTAATTTTAGAGATAAAAGATAGTATAAATATTATTAATTATATCATAAATCGATTATTTATTAAAGTCTTATTACCTCAGAGTGTTTCTGACAAACATTTTTAGTGACTCATTTCATTATTTAGACCAAAATTTTGTTAGTGAGACAAATATTGTTTTTTATGTAAAAGTGGGGGTGTGTGACAGGTACCCCCAATTTTTTTTTACTCTTATATATAATTTAATATAGTCATATATAAATTCATATCATATCAGTTTACCTATTTTTTTCAAATTATTTTACCGATTGTTTTGTATTTATCAATACTAAAAAAGAGCTTAAAAAATCTAGAAGAAAATTTACAGGCTGGGGTATATTAATCAAAAGAATTATTAATTTTGCGGCAAAAATATTGGTAAGGACCAATATAGAGAACTAATAACCCTATTTAATGACAAGAAAAGAAATAATCAAATAATATTAATGATTTAGATAATTTCTTATGAGTGAAATACATAAAAATATGGACTGTATGTTTTTGTAAATAATTGTATTAAACTATTCTTAAAATAAAATCTGTATAATGATAAATATTTATCTTAGATGAATTTTGTTTATTCATGTTAAGATTTATACGGATACAACAATAAATTCTATTTTTAACAAGCGCTTCAACAAATCTCGATGGATATTGTCATTAATATATATAGAGTTTTACCCTTTAAAGAATTGAAAAGAGTAATATTTTATACTTAACGTAGTAATTAGACTGAATTTCTATGGAATATAATAAATACCATTACAATATAATTTCATTATATGGGAGTATAAAAGAAATGTATAAATAATTATATGGTGTTTGACAGTAGTGATATTAATAGATATACCTTATAATATTATAACCATATATAATAAACAAAACAAGCTAACTAATAATTAAGGCATAAAGTGTATTACTGTAAAAATAAAATTGTTAGATGATATATAGGTTAGGTTGCCTTTAAATATAATAATTAATTATCTCATTTCATTAAATATTATGGGTTATACAAAGTAATTCTGGAATTTTCTCAATCAAAAATTAAAATATTTTTTTAATCATTAAGCACTTAATAAAACTAGTAAAATCAATGTAAGTGCAAATGATATTTTAAAGATTGCTTTGGTATATTAATAAATGAAAAATTGAATAAATGAAAGAGTCATTCGACAAACAATATTAATATATTTAGAGATCATTTTCATTTGCTCAGATTAATTTCATAATATAAAGTAAAATAGAACATAAATAACTATCGTCATGCTCTACATTAAGAAAAGATTTATTTTATTAATGCACTTAGATATTTTTTTTTCACTGATAAGTTCACAAATTTCATAGAATCAGTCAAAGCAGATAAACAGCATTTTATAACTTAATATATATTTATTGCTTTATTCTAACTAATTGAGCAGCTGATGAAAAAATAAAGTTCCTACAATTCAATGTAAAAAATAAAGAATAGCTTATTATAAATATATGCAAGTAAATATGTCCTCCAAATATTATAACGTTTTTGTGTTCAAGACTAATCTGTTATCATATCGAAATGGAATGATGTCTACCAAACATTAATAAAAAAACTGAATAAATAAAAATTATATTTACATAAATAAATTGTATATTTAAATGATAAAATCACAATTGGTTATAGTAAAAATGGACAGATAATTAAAAATAGATATAAAGCTCATACAACTTTAAAGTTTATTGTAAAAGATTTAGGAGAGTAAATAAAATAATTTCAAGGAATAAAGATCTATTGATATGAAATATAATATACAGATTAGATTCTATAATATATTAAAAATTTAGGGCATCTTTAAAAACTGATATAATATTTTACCCAAAAAAATCTGAAAAGCAATTAGGCATTATGGGGTTTTTCTACTAACGAAGGATGATCCAGCAGTCAAGTCCACGCAACAGTAATAGAAAAAATCTGCAGTTAAATTTGTGATGTGATATTTGTAAATAACTTGCTCAAGATATTTTGAAGAAGAGTAAAAAATATCACATTTACAATTATGCTTGAGTTCTGTGGGCACACACAAAACATAACTCAAGAAACATAAAAATATTTTGACTCAACATCTTCATTGGCAATAATAAAGTATATATATCACAATTAATTAAGTGTTTATTTGATTTTAAATCCTCCAAAGGTCTTGAGCAAGGTGCAGCTAATTGATTATTAGATAAAGAAATATAAATAATAATAAGTTGATTGATTGCTTAGTAAAAGTAGACAACAAAAATATGAAAATAAATAGAAGAATATATGTATAACAAACTATTTATTTAATAAAAGAATAAAGAAAAATAATTAGAATTATTTTCATTTTTATTATTATAATTACTTTGTTAATATTAATTTGATTTTAAAGTAAAGAGCCAGTTAAAATAATCAAGAAATTGCGAATATTCAAATTATAATATACAAGAAAACATTCTTAACTTAATTATAACTATTTACTAAATTTATTTTATTTAAATATTTTAATATTTAAAATGGGATATAATTATAATTATTTTCTATTTATTTATATTTAAATATATCAATAAAATAAAATAATTCATAATTTTAATTTGATATTTTGAAAAATACTCAGTAAAATAAATTATTAAAAATGAAAAATTATACTTTATTTTTTTAAAGTTTTGTACTTAAAAGATATTTATAACAAAATTACCAAAAAAGCATTAAATGTGTATAAAAATAAAGTTTATTATTAATTGTCGAAATATATTTAAATATTTATAAATATAACGTCTTAAATTAAAAATAACTAATGGACTTTAAAATTATATGATTTCAAATATATTAAAATAATTTACCATAAACATCATTAAACATGCATACATTTAAAGTATCTAATGTATATATTTTTGAATTTGATGTATTTAAATTAAACATTTTTTAATTATTTTAACTGAGTTTATAACGAATATAAATATTACAATTTAACTAATTCCTTATCCATGAGGCAGCACGGAGAAATACGACTGCATAGGTTTCTATGTCAGGTATTGATAGTGTACCAAAGACCTTTATCAAGTTTTGGATTATTAATAAAAATTTGTCAATTTCTACTGATATACGAGAAACTCACAAGCACTTAATCCTTAAAGGTCATAAGCACTTGCACTAGAAAGGAGGTAAAAAATTAATGATCTGTAGAATTGAAATTTCTAATATCTTTAATGTTTACTTTTAATTAAGATTCTTTGACAATAAAATATTTAATTCACATGAATATTGAATTAAAGTCAGTCACTTACCACTCAAACAATTGAGGATTAGTTATATTTTCATCATAGCAAAAGTAAAATTTAGTTTAAATTAGGGACGAGGATCAATTGTAACAATTAGAGCAACGAGAGATAATTTAATGGTGATAAATTATTTAATAATGAGTGAAATTTCCCCCAATAAGCTGAGGCACTCGTCTGTAAAATCTCGAAAAACTAATTAAAGTAAAATAATAGGTCAAAAATGCTTATTTAATACTAAACCCCTTGACTCTTTTAACAATTTAGATAGTTTTAATTTATAAATAATCAAGAATTTACTTATTATTGGTGTAATATTTCAATGATTAGCCGAATTATAAAATCTATTGGCTCCAATAATATTATCAATATCAAATAATCCAATCAGGGTGTGTATTTTTTATTTAAAAGTTAATTTTAATTTATTCTAGGCAAAAAAAAGGTTCCTGATAATTTATAAATACCCCATATATTAATTTTTAAATTAAAATCATGGGGAGATACTTAAGGAAAGATTATAATGTTATAGAGGCCAAATTAATACATAAATTAAAATTAATTCGTGCTCTTTAAAAGAAATTAACAAGTTCTGTACACTCTGACTCATTTAAATTAATAATAATGATCTAAGACAAGAATTTGCAATTCAAAAAATTTAATAATGGCATTAATTAATCAGGAATTTTTTCAAAAGAACAATTCAAAATTTTTTTAATCTTAATTTAAATTTCTTATTAAACCATAAATGATTAGCCTTTAAGTGAAGATAAAATTTCTTAAATTAATTCTCAGCTAAGTATTCTTATAAAATGACCTTTTTTTATGAAATATTAGAAGAAATAAATTAATAAATGATTGAATCAATTTTTTATTCGCTAATAATAACTTTAAAGTATAAATTATCAAGAAAAACCATGGAGTTACGAAGAAAGGGAGTGGAACATTAAAAATACTAACAATTGCTAAAAATAACTCTAAATGTTTGTATTTTTGGTGGCCTTGCTTCATTGTTTATAGTTCACTTATTCGAGCATTTTTTTTAAGAGGTCTCATCTCGCTACTTTAAAACTTTATGACATTTTTTTAAAAAAAATTACCTTATAAATGAAAAATTAAATTCACTTAAGGTAACTGTTTTCATTTATTGATCACTATCTTAGTACCATAAATATAGTATAACCAATGCTTGTTGGAATATGAAATTTTATGCGCCATTATTTAATTCTTATAATAAGCATGTTTGCATGCTCTTAAAAAATGTGAGCACATCGTTACAAATTGATTTAGTAAATTACATGACAAAGCCTAAAATAATGTTATAAGTCTACAATAATTTCTCATTAAAAAAAATTCTTCTGAAGAGGTAAAAATTATTTATTATTGCTTTTCAGTATAATTGAGTTCTTTTACTCATAAATGGTTATTAAAAATATTTTACTTCATTGAGTAAGAGTTTAAAGTTTTTAGTTTGTTAATTTAGGGGACATCATTTTAACAAATCGATATTATCTTCTCCAAAGATACACATCAACAAAAAGATAATTTTTTAATTTAGGTATATTTCTTTTTAGTTTAATTATGTTGACGCACTTGCTCTGGGTCTAATTAAGTTTTATTTATTTCTAAGTAAATATTTTCAATATCTTTTTTATGTTGAAAAAACACAAAATGAACATCAGTTTTATTATTCAATTACATTTATTTATATATTTTTCACATTAAACTTGTTAGATTAATATTGTTTTAAACTTTATACCTTGCTTTTATTCTTTTAAATAAGTTGCCTTGTATTAATAAATGCTTTGTTTAAATTTAAATATGTATTTTTGATATTATACAACCTATAAGATAACTTAATATTAATAATTTTAGAAAGTTATATAGTTTAAAATTGTCTAAAATTGGACAAATAATATTTAAAAAATCAATAAATTTATATAATTTTCTGATAAACTATAATTAATTTTAAGTGTATTCATCACTTAAGAGAGGAATTTCTAGTTACTAAAAAAGGTTTCTCCGTGTTTTCCGATTCTTATTTAACCCGGAGTATGTTAGCCAACTTATTTGTAAAGTAAAAAAAATATTTATGATTCAGATTTTATCTATTAAGTTCAGATATGGCTTTCCCCCCTTTCTCTAGAATTATTTTATAATTAAAGTAAGGAAATAAAATTAATTACTGTTAAAGACTGAACTTCGTGAGCCAATAATAATTTTTATTTTAAAAAGCAGAGATTTGATTGATAACTACGAATATGATTTTATTTTTATTCACTTGCACCCAAGAAATATCTCCTTTATTAAAAGAAAGCAAGATTTAATTATATAAAGACTTTTTAAATGATATATAATAAGCTTTTAAATGATTTAATTGTCATCACTATTCTCGTTCCTCAATTATAATTTATTTATTTAATTAACAGCATCTGTTTAGAAAAAAAAATTCTTTTCGAGCAACAAAAATTCGCCATAAATGTTTCACTTTACACATATTGATCCAAGAACATCTCAGTCTTATTCTTGTTTCGAAGTCTGCCAAAAAATGCATCTAGACTTACTCATCAGAGATAATATAACCAGAATCATTTACTTAAAATCATTTTTAGAGAATTCAAATTGTCTCTGACCAACATAACAGCTTTATATTTGACTCAAGTTTTTTAATAAATTATTATTGAAAATTAGTACTGACATATTTCAGATTCCATATGGGAATAACAAAGGATTTCTTAAATTTGACTTCGGATTCATCCCACAAACAACTGTAATATAAAATATAAATTCTTTCAATACTAAAAGGAGATGCAATCGATGTAAATTGAGTACGTTTATCATTAGTAACAATCTTAAATTAACTGGATATACCTATTTAAGAGAGTTATCTATCCATTTTTTATTTAATAAGGATCCTTCTTTTCTTGTTTTAATAACATAATTTAAATAATATCTTTAATATTTATCATTGAATTTTGGTATCACAAAAAATTTTCTAATTTAGTTATATATTAATTCTTAATGGTTATAAAATAAAGCACCAAATATTAATAACATTACTGATTCAATATAAATTTAAATTAATTCTAACTTTCTTCCTATTCAAATTCAAAAAAATCTGTCATAAAATAAAAGTATATCTTTAAGTTTTGTAAAATCTAAAATTCGAATAAAAATCACAATTTTTTAAAAAATGAATATTATAATATATATCTTAGATTTATTCTATGCTGTGATATATTTGTAATTATAATGTTGACTATGAAATCATTTTAGATAAAATTATAAACAGAAACATTCATAAATAAATAGCATTTGTTGCTATTTTTACTAAACGAACTCATTAAATATTACATTAATATTTATTTATTTGTTTTTTTTTCTATTTTTATCAAATGATTTAAAATTATTTCAATTAAAATACAATTAAGAACATTTATTACTTTTTCGAGTATTAAAATACAAAAAATATTGAAAGTAGAGATCAACTATTAGTTTAATTTCTAATAATACTATTGTTGTAAAGTATAATAAGGAAAATTTTTTTTATTTAGAGAGGTCATTCAAAATTTTTAAAACTTAAATCCACAATTATTAATCAGCGAAATCATGCGAATACTGCTCCTTTTCCTGCTTTAATCCAGCTTTGCTTTAATTCAGCTTTGCCTCCTATCCTTAGTTTTAAGTAAATAAGTAGTAATCTGAATGCTGTGAATATTTTTTATATCATAATTAAGAAGTGATATCTTAAGTTTAATTGATTGATATTAGCAATCTTCAAATGGATGAATAGATACTAGAATGCAAATCTAAGAAGATTTTGGCATTCAATATTTATTATAAAAACATAAAATATAGAATAGTGGCTATTTATTCGTTTTAAGCGTAATAATTGCAAGAAAAAAGTTATAGCAGTTAATTAAGCTATTTAAGTTTATTTTCAATTCATTTATTAATGTGAGAATGTTATTTTGTTTGCTGTTTTAAGCTTGATAATGAGCATAACGATATCAAAACATATTGTTAATTAATAGTTTTTTCTTACTTATTATTAATTATTTAATTAAGTATATATTCTAACAAAAAATATTATAACAATATAAAATCAGATATGCAGTTTTCAACAATATCATTTTTTGTCAATCTAAGTTTCTTGTTTTATCAGTAAATAGTCTAAATCTAAGACTAATGCGTGACTTTTATAAGCATTTTACTAAATAACAATTTTGTAATTATTACATTATATATAAAACATTATAAGTATACTATTTGAAATTCAATTCATTTTTATATTATTTTGATTGATATCTTTTGCTTTTATCAACAGATTAAATGCCGACACTGCAGTCAATTTGAATTATTGAATTATTGAATTTTCTAAGATCTACTCAACCAAGTTATATACAAGAGATACTTATTAAATAACTATAGAATCCAGGTCAATGACAATAATTGATACTTGGATATTCAAGATAATTGGACTTATTGTTATTGAATAGTGATAATTGTGATAATTTAAAGCAGATTGGTACAATCAATAAAATTGAAATTTAAATTGACATAAACCCCAATACGTATGTACACATAGAATTTATAAGTTGATAAAAAGTTTTAAATATATCGATAAATAAGGAAATTTAAAAGTACAGATTTTAACTTAATTTGAGGGAGGCGATTCAGAGAATGCAAAAAGAAGTGTTGACACTATCATAGCTTATACAAAATTTGAATATGATTTGATTTATATGATTTTATTAGTGTGAGTTTTAATTTTAAGTTCATAGCAACCATAAATCCAGTAGGTTGTCGGGGCCGTTCTTGAGATTTTTTAAGATTGGTATACTATCATACTGACCTGTCCCCTATAATCCAGCGTGTTGGCTTAAGCCAAAGGCCATTTTTCAGGGTCCAAACTGGCGACTCGATTTTTCGATATTGGGTGCCATTAACTTCTATCTATTCCCGTCTTCACATTTCTACTGGCTATACTTCAGTTATGGACGGGGAAAGATTTGAATTTTGAAAGTTACCGCGGATTTCGACATTTTTTCAAAAAGGCAATTTTGGCTTTGGCCCATCTTGAAAAATCAAATAAATTATCATAGCTCTTCAACCACCCACCTCCTTGCTACTCTAAGCTACTTGATTAATGAGTTATAGTGAATACTCATTATTTGAATTGGTTTGGCTATGAGATTTCAATAAATCCGGAGGATATAAGCAAAAAAGTGATTTTTTATATAGTTAAGGATCAATAATCCAGTCGAAATTTTAATAATCCAGCTGTTTAATACTAAAATCCAATCGAATTAATCATTAAAATTAAGCATAAATTAGATGAATCCAGTCACTGGATTTTAGAATAACTCTGAAATCGACCATCACTAACTTTTAAATCCGAGTCCTGGTAAGCTTAAATTCTCAATATTATCTTCTATTTAGAAGGTATTAATGATTTACAAGTGCCAAGAAAAGCACCCGAACAATAAAACTTCCCTTGGATTTTTGAAAATCATATTGCCGATTCAATTTTTGATGATCCTGGGAAAATCAAGGGTATTAAATCTGAGTATTAAAATGCTCAAGATAGTGCTAAAATCAATCGTGCTAAAGAATTTCTGCACTAAAACAACTATAATTTGAAATTGCTGCTCTTTCAGCCGGATTTTGCAGGTTATAATAAAACTTTTGATTTTAAGTAGTTTGTGAGAAAGTATGTAAATAACTATAAACCAAAGTAGGTGAAGCACAGCTCTATAAGTAAATCTTTAATTTCAGAGCCTCTTGAAGTTACTGCAACCTACGAATAAGTCAAGGAGAGTGACTTCACTACGAACGTAAGCTTTGCAAGCTATTAAAAACAAAATAAAGAACCCTTACCTCAAATTTTTATTAACTATGGCTCGATCATTGGCCATGAAATTCTCATAAAACACTCGAAAATTTCAAAAAATCTAAATACTATTAAAGGTCTTGCATTCTGCAAGAAATAGTTACTCGAAACACTTAATCACTATTTTTATTCCTAAGCAATTTTGAGAACGCTAATGAAGAATATATGCAATACAACTTGTTTTCATTGCTCGTGAATTTAATTCAAAGCAATAATAATATAGATCAAGATTCGAAGCCACGTATCTTTTTAGCTGCTCTTGGTTATTATATGGGTGAAAGATTATCAGTCGAAGATGAATTAATTCAAGAATCAATCTTGTTATTAATACGCTCTCCTAATACAAGACAGGCTCTAGGTTTAGCAAACTATGTATTCTTTAATAACATATCAGCATTCACAAAACAGCTAGCTTAGGTGCAGAAATTAGATTATACTCCCCCTTATATTTTACAATTAATGGGTTAAACTTGGTCAGTATTTGAAATTGATTCTTAAGTTTAGAAGCTTATACCTTCTTCATTCTTTATTTTGAATGTGGCCTTTCATTACTCTACTCAGGCAAGACGGTGGCATGCACTTAATCAGAGATATTCCTGTTGAATATACAGAATACTTTGTTAAAATTTGTGCTCTTAGTTGTTCTCCAACAGTTGACATACTCAAAGAATATATTTAAATTACCAAGGCTACTTTCTTACAGAAGTAAGAAGTTATTGATTCAAACACTATGGTATACTTTATGAAAGGCCTTGCACAAAGGTTGTAGAGCAGAGATGTGCAGTGGGTTGGCAAGATTTCTCAAATTTAGAAGCTTTAGCAGTAAATTATAGAAGCTTAAATTGAAAAAAATGTAAGTCTCAACAACAATATTATTGAGAATTGTCTTAATGAAGATAGTTCTGAAATTCAAAGAATCTTAAACTTACCACGAAATATGGAAGCATTCTCTGATAAAACAATCGTAGACTTACTTTAACTCTTTGAGAATGCAAGTATCTTTCATTAATTAGCTACAGACTTCAATTAAAAGCCTCAAAATGAAAGATTAAGTGTGAGTGCTGACTTAGAAAAGTTGCAGCAAAATCTTGCTTGGCTTTAAATTATACAGTTCTCAAATTTTGTGCATTAATTATATTTGTGAAAATCTACAAGCAAACCATTTAATACATTTTGGTATTGGTAATGGCAAGACCTTAATTTGTATTGCGTTAGCCATTCTAATAGCTCTTAAAACCAAGCTATCCGTAATCATAGTTGGCAAGAATGAACACTTAGTGCAGAGAGATTTCAATAAATTTCAAAAAGTTATAAGTGCAATGAAACTTGATTCAAACTTTAATTTCTTCGCAAAAAGTGCAGGTATTTATTTTTTCACTCAACCCCAA
>ARYC01002821.1:0-34780 GCA_000711775.1 Oxytricha trifallax | reverse complement strand
CATAAGAAGAGGAGAAGAAAGAGAAGCCAAACCCCTTTATGGGCCAATTTAATATGTGAACTTATTCATTCATTTAATTCTAAAACTTATTTATAAACATTCATTCTTCCTTCTCTCGTACAAACTGTTGTCTTATCTACGCTCACTCTCTTACAGCTGCTTTGAATTAAATCTACTGTATCGATGGGCAAGTCATGCATAAGATGATAAAGCAGCAGCTTCTTGTAGTGAGTCTTGATTTAACTCCAGTAGAATTCAATTCCATTAAACTGTGGGCTATAGGGAATGTTTTATACAGGAGTTATGTTAACTCTTCATAAGCTTTCTTAGACTCCTTAGTCTTATGAACTGAGAGGTTATCAACAAACAGGATGATCTCTTGGTTACTATACTTCTCTCTGAGCTTATGTAGGAACTCTATATACTACTCTCGCTTAATAGAGCGGGGGTGAATAACATAACTCTCTATGCCTGAATCTTCACTTATACCAGCTGAAATTGCATGGGTGACTACCTTCACTTTTTAATCATAGACTTCTATATTATCATACTTCTTTTACCAATACTTATTTATAAAGGTGTTGAATGTGAATACTGCTTCATCAGCGTGTATGAACTTGATGTTATTAGTAATAGCTCTCTGCATTTAATCATATATATAGTTTAAATTATTACTATAAAATGGCACTGTAAAATCAATCACTCTCTTCACTCTGTTGATAGTCTTGAAAGTAATACCATTTCTTCTATAAATGTTGGCTATAGTCTAAGGAGAGATGCGCATATCAGGAAACTTGTGATGAACATTACAGCTCGCTAGTCTAGAGGAAAGTGTGCCCAATACTTTAAAGTCTTAGAGTCACAGAGGTGGTCAATATGGTGCTGTGAGAACTTTTATTTTCTAGTAGGATGCTTTCAAGTACCAGAATTAAAATGCTAAACAGCTAACATGCAGTGATACCTAACAGTAGAGGCACTCTTGTGTAAGAGCTTTGCTATAGCTGCATAATTCAATACTGGTTTGACTTATTCTATATTAATACTCGTACCATACCTAAGCTTTAGCAATAAATCTAAATATTTCTCGTTATGAATAGACCCTAAATTTTGCTAATTTCTATTTCTCATTTTGCAAATTGGCTTATTTCTCTACTAACCCCAATAAGACCCCAACTATACCCTACAAATCAAAGCACTTATAAACCTCACTAAGGGGTTTTGGGGTTTTGACTGCGTTTACGATAAATCTTCTTAATATGATCAAATACTTGTTCAATTTATTTCTTTGTAGTTGTATGCTATCTCAAAAAGTGCTTAATCGGCTCTTACTAAAATGACTATAATTTTTATTCTTAAGCATTTTAAGAAAGTAAATTGGTTGGCAGTGAGTAAGTCAAATATTAATTTTTCTCATAGTAATTCGACAATTTGTTAATTGTCTCTTAGTTCTTTATTTGCTTTAAGTAAAATTTATTTTAATTTCCAGAAATGATTTAAAAAACAACAAATTTATTTACACTTAATAAATCCTATTTAATTTTATATATAAAATTATAATTTTTGTTTGCATAAATTGGTTGTTATATTAAATAAGTAAACAAGAAAATATTTTTAAAGATATTTTATTTGATAACTTTACTTTTAAAAACAGAATAAATATAATTTATTAATAAAGATAAAGTTAATTTATCTAAAATAATAAAGGCAACAAAAACTTAATTGCTCATGTTATTAAACTTAATAGTAATTCTCTTTTTATAGATATTAATAAAAATTTTCTGATGGATTCCTTGGGACTAAAGCCTTTATAATAATATATTATCACATTCAGTAGTTATAATTCTTGATAACAAAGCGGTTAATTCTTTATAACAGTAAAGAGGATGACCTTTAGAAAATAACAGAGCATATGTGGAAGAACTTGCTACAGTTACAATGCAATTATTGATACTCACTTCATCACAGGAAACAATAACTCAAAGGTAAAAATGATATATGAGATCTTGGTGCTAGTCTCTAGCCATTATGTTGTTTTTTGTCAATGATTCAGTGTTACAAGTAGTCATTAATAAATTGGGTATTAAAACTCATTATGTAATGAATTTACTTTGTCTAAAAATTAACGATTTAAACACAATGGCGAAAATGGGAAAAGTTCGAAATTATTGAATTCCACGTTGTCAATTATTTTGTCCTTCTACAAATCAGCCAGATGAAAGTCTGGATTCTATGAGTGAAACAGTTATTGGGGATTTAATAATTGTCAGTGTTAAATAAAACAAGAATAGAAAATACAAATAGTGTCAACTTACAAATGGAGCTTTCTAGAATCCTACGGCTTTCTAATGGATAGTGGCAAATCTTCTTCGAAAGCCTAATATTACCGATAAGAATCTGCCAAGGCATTTCAACTGTATCATGACGGTATTCAGACTACTCTTAAAGTAAAACGGCATTTACAATAGAGGAGAACAGTTTCTTGCATGGAGCACATCGACTACATATCAAAGTACTACTAGGAGACATTTAAAATTAGTCTGGAAAATATCATAGAATGGCCTGAGAAACAAAGATGCTCGCTTATCTCGGCTCTTGGAACAGATGACTGAGTCTGACATTCCACTTTCTTGAGATAACGTCTGTTGTATCAATTGGTATCTCTGGCATAGAGACTCTGTCACACATATCCCCTCTTTCGTTTGTAATAATATTATTCAAAATTACCAAAACTCTAAAGTGTTACATTTAAAAAATTAATGATGGTAGTCCTAAAGACTGTTTTCTGTACTGAAACTGCAATATTTTAGAAGGGCGTTTCTAATAGACTTGAAATGAATAATAAAAATAAGTCAATACATAGGCATCCTACAAATCAAGAATAGCTACTAGAATCTTTGATTACATTATTCAGTGACCATGTGCAATGTGACAAAATATCCAACACTCATCTTGAATGAAGAGAAGTTACACTTTAAGTTTAGAATCTTCAGAATTGAATGCAGTAAGAATGATCAATTACTGAACTCTAACTACCTGGCCATCACCAAGTTAGTTATCAATATCCTAATGAATGAGTACAAAGATTATGGAAATAGGAGATTAAGGATTATTCTTACTTTACGGTTTTCAAGCACTTCTACATTTACGATAAGTAATTAAATCTTGTAGTTTATTTTATCTACTTTCATTCTATATTTAATATCTATTATTAAAATGGCACTTATCTCAGTTTCAATAAAATTTCGAGATAAGTGCCAAATAAATTATTTTAGTCAAACATATTAGTATATGTTCAAATCAAAACTAATTTAAGTTTTAAAAATATTCATGTTCATAAATGACTTATTTTATTTATATATAATAATTAAGACACTAATTAAATAAATTAGAATTTTTAAATGCTATACTATAATCGGTTAAATATCTTGAATATTTTATTATATTTATTAGATTAATTTATAAACTTCAATTTTATTAAGATATAATTCATTTACATTTAATTATTTCTAATATGAGTAATTAAATTAATTTATTTGACAATTATCTCTAAATTTTATATATTTTTAGATATTTTTCATTATCGTATATTTAAAAAATAAAAACCATTAAAATAATGTGAATAATATGTTGATTATTAATTTATTTATGTAAATTATATTTTACTTATTTTATGCATTCTTTAGAATTTTCACAATCTATTTCAATTTCAGGTATTTTGTGAAAGGTCTTTTGCCGTCTTTCTTTTAGAGATCTTCTATTACTATCAACTGATCGAATATTACGGTTTGAATTCTCTCAACTCTCGGGAATGTTATCACCTATGTCTAATCCTTGTCTTTCTTAATCCTCATAACATTAAGCAAGAAAACAATTTCTTTACTTGTGTTGAGTGTTTACTCTTGTGTTCAAGCATTTTGGCATTTTCTAAATGACCTATATATTCCCTTTGCCGACTTAATATGTTTAATATTTTTTAGCTTTCTCATATAATACTCCTTTTTTGTGTTTATCCCCTTCTCCAATTGATCCTAAATAATAACATATTAATAATAATTATAATTATCTCAAATTGATGTAACTGGGACTCCCGATCTTATTATTATATATATAGTGATAATATATAAGAGTCAAGCCCTTTAAAATTGTATATTCAATTATTTGAATAGTTGTCTTCTTCTGTCAATTTCATCAATTAGAAATTTCATTGGAAGTGAGGGGAATGCTAAAACAATTTATATT
Source organism: Oxytricha trifallax (assembly GCA_000711775.1). Lineage (NCBI taxonomy): Eukaryota > Ciliophora > Spirotrichea > Sporadotrichida > Oxytrichidae > Oxytricha > Oxytricha trifallax. Next base: position 30,541 of record ARYC01002821.1, on the reverse strand, counting down.
AACCATATGCACTTGTATTTTCTTTAATCAATGTTTTGAATTAGTTGGGCTGTATTCTAACTCATTTGAGCATGAGATCTAATACCTGTTTAATTTTAATCAATTGTACTCCATAGATGACCGGAGTAAAGTCTCATCCAAGTTGATTCGAAAAGCTTTCTAATTGCTGAGGACATAGCTATAGGTCTTGTCTTTTCTATTTTTGGGGTAAGACTGTCTGTTTTTTATAAAAGCATTAGGTTTGCATCATTAATCCATGGTGGGGGTTTGGCTTTCTTGTTTATCCATTCTTCTGTATAGGACAATACTGCTAGTGCATTTTGTTTATTTCTGAGAAACCTATCACTTAGGTTGTCTGGGCCTAGGGCTTTATCATTAGGGAAATTTCTAAGAGAGTCAGTTAATAGCTTTTGTCTCTTGGTGTATCTATAGTAGGCAGTTCCCATTTAAAATTAGTCTAGGTCCGTTTTTATAGGTTTATTCTGGAGCGGTTCATAATAGCATCCTGAATTATGGATTTCAAGAAATTATTTTGCTTTTTGTTTTGATTCTTCTATATTAAGTTTACTAATTGGTTTACTATCTTTGCAGGTTTAGCTCCAATAACTTTTTCAATAACTTTAGTAACTTCATTATTTCAACCATAAATCTTTGATAATTTGAGTATTGTCTTTTAGTTAAAATTGTTAAGGTTTAGGTCTTAGTTTATTTTGAGGCTAGATTTATTTGTTGTTATACCAGTCTTACTCTTGTTATAAAAGTGTTTCAGTAAGTTATTTAGTTAGGCACTTTGTTATGGGCGCTATTTATTAAAAATTTTAAAACTTTTTTAAATTGCGAAATGGTAAGATGGTGATGGATTAATGTCTAACTGGAGTAATATAAAATCTTGATTCAATGACGTAAATTGAAGTTTGTGACGTCACGCCAATTTTTGTGACTAAATATGTGTTTTAGAATCTTTCTGAAATAAAGTTGAGGTCTCCTGCAACTATATATTTTGGGTTGTTAAGTCTCTTTTCCACTTCTTTTTTGAAGACTTTTTTGCATTTTTTAAATTGGTGAGAAATATATAGGTTCGGAATTTGTAGACCAAGATTAACTAAATGGAGATCTAATGAGAGTGTAACTGAAGGTAAGAATTCTACTCTTCCAAGTGTTGATTAAAGAGTGTGATGATACCAAGTTGCCTATCTAATATCTTGGTTTCTGAGGCGTATATTTAATAACCAGGGAAATGAGCCTTTGTGTTTCGAGTTTCTTACAAGCATACGACTTCGGGTGAAGCTTTAAGAATTATCATCAATAGAAAACTTAATGTCTCTACAGATGATTAACCATGTTCCAAGATATGATTCCAAGTCAGTCGAAATTTTTGGAAATCATTCTAGAACTATTAAGGTCAATTCAAACTAAATAATTGATAACATATTTGCCTTGGACTTGTGCACGTTCAGGGGACAAATCTATTCTTTCAATCATAATACTTATGAAAATAATTGCAGCTTATTTGTGGTTATTTTTAATTTGCTTCTATATTTATTATTGGAAGGTTTAAATTTAGTATCTAGTTAATCCACTATTAAGACTTTTTTATGTATGAACTATATTCATATGCTATGGTTATTGAACAAGTGAACTTTAATTTTTAGTAGCTACCCTTGAAGGTCTCTTACTACATCCTCTAAATCATTATGTAGAATCTTTTAATTTTTTATTTTATATCTACCATGATGTTCTCTTCGAACTTTATTTGTAGGTTGATCTTATTTGATTGTAATTATGATTCTAAATCAGTGTTATCATCAATTGATTGGTCTTATCTAGTGACTCCTCTTGATAAGTTTCAATCTAATCTTGAAAATTCTTAATTAATTTTAATTGTTAATCTTAAATAAAGTTAAATAAATACTTATATTAATGATCTTCTTATTAATTTGACTAATAATATTTCTTAAAGTGTATTTTGTTTATTAATAACTTACATGGTATAAATAAGTTCTGTTATTCCCTTTTTCCGTATAGTAGTTCCTTGATTGTCGTTGTTACATTGGAAGTTGGTGTAACTTAATTCATCGATATTTGTGCTAAAGTCTTCTGTAAATCTCCAGACATCGATATTGACAGAAGGTATAAGATACTTTGTTTTCATGTATTAAAGCCCGAGCTTTTCCTTCAGATTTTTTATTGCTTTGTTATAAAAATTATGGATTTATAAAAAGAATTCTGTATTGATTTATCAAGATATAATATTCGAGTTGTAAATGAATATTGTTAAGCTTACTTAAGCTAAATGAATATAAAATGTGAAAATGATGGTCTATTAATGATATTAACATAAAAATATTATAAAGTTAAAACTTAACTTAATAGAACCACGATGATTTCCGAAAATATTGACATATTAAATATCATCTCGTGGAATATGGGCGGGTCTTCAGTAGAATCTATAACCTTTCTTCTGAAGATTATATAAAGACACTAACCTCACATAGTGTGCCTGCAGGAAGCTAGAAATACTAAAGTGCACTTCCCAGGATATAATATCTACGCATCTGAAACAAAAATATCAGATGGTCAACATGGTACGATAACTCTAATCAAAGCTGCTCTGGGTAGAGTAGAGTTCCTAAACTCAGTTCCATTATCATTGGATCTATACCTTGTTGACGTAGGCCTAAAAATCTCAAACTTATACATCTCTCAATAATTCATTAAATACAAAAATGTTTTTATTGAAGAAATAGAGAAGAGACTCTAAGATCCAAAATTCATAGAAGCCAGAGACCTTAATTACGTGGCTGAAAATTTTCAAAATACCTATTTAGTAACTAGAATTTGCGTGACGTCACAAACAGCAATAGACGTCATAAAATCCAAATATCTAAGTTACTCCAGTTCGCACATTTCTCCATCAGTTTCTGACTAGTTTGCAATTTAAAAAAGTTTCAACTTCTAACTGACTGCACCAACAATAAAGTGCGTAACAAAATAACTTGCAGAATCTTAACTATAACTGGAACAAGATTGATATAATAACAAAGCAATTATACCTTAAGTGAAAATATCCAAGAAACCACAACAAAACTCACTTAACGATAACACATAAATAATTAAAGATTTATGGCTAAAAGGAAATGCTAAAGAAGCTACTAAATTCATAGAGAAAGTTATAGGAGCTAAACCAACAAAAATAGTTTCTTAGCTATAAGATATCACAAAAGAACAATCTAAAATGAGAGCAAAATAATTTCTTGAACTTTAAAACGCAGGATGCTACTACCAACCACTCCCTAACAAGCCCCTCAAAGAATAACTTGACTAATTTTAAATGGGTACAGCGTACTATAAGTATACAAAAAGACATAAATTGCTCACAGATTCATTAAGAAACTTCCCTAACGACAAAGCATTAGGTCCAGATAACCTAAGTGATAGATTACTTAGACTAAAACAAAATGCTTTACCATTACTTTCTCTTATTGAAGACTGGATCAACTAAAATGCTAAACTCCCACCATGGATAAATGACGCTAATTTAATGCTGCTATCAAAGACAGATAGCTTAACCCCAACCATCTAAAAAACTAGACCTATAGCAATGTCATCAGCAGCAAGAAAATTATTCGAAGCAACATGGATGAGACTTTTCTCCAATCACTTATGGAGTACTATTGACAAAAGTTAAATAGGGTTTAGACCAAAGGCTTAAATGGGACAAAATACAGCCTAACTCATTTAGGATATTAACTCAAGATAATATCAGAGAATATGGTTCATAGGCATAGCATAAGCCTTTCCATCAACACCCATTACCTTACTGATCGATGAAATAGACAGAAGGAGACAGTTGTTAAAGCACTTGAACACTTAATTTAAAAGGGCTTGACCCTTATATATATTAACATATATATAAGATCGGGGGTCACCAGAGACCTCAATGTGATCGTATTATTATTATTATATTATTATTATTATTATTATTAACATAAAACGTTAAGTAAATAAGCTAACTAAAATTTAATAAATCATATATTTTTTTTAATTTTTAAACTATTATTATTTGTGCCATTAAATTTAATCACAACGGATCAAATTGTCCATATAATGAACTATTATAAACTCTATATATTCTGAGTTATATAAAATACAAATACAAATATGTTATTTCAATATTAAACAGCAAATTATCTTTTAAAAATTAAAAAAATATCTAATTATTTACAAATAAGATATATCTTTAAATAATTCTGTCGAAGAATAGACAAAATATTTATTAGTTTAAAAAAATGCTAGTGTTGATAATGACTGTAGTTTTAATTTGAATAATTCATTTGTATATCTGAGACTTATGTGTGAGAGTACCTAAGCATCAGTTTAAAGAGTTAATGCAAGCTTGAGCATATCCATCTACTTCATTTACTCGCCCTCTATGTCCATTCCCTACTAAACTAAACGATAAAGAGAGTATTTATATGGACATTAGTAAGTATAGTGATATATCTATTGTATAACAAAGTGAATTTATATGAAACAACAAATAGTAATAACCGAAAGTGAAAGATAATGTAATTGCTTATGAAAGTAACTAAAGATTGTTAATGTTATTAACAAACAAATTAAAATGCTTGTTGATCTAACACTTTCTGATTGTGAAGTGCAATGCTTTCAACAGCATCTTTATTCAAATTAGATGTTATACATTATAATCAAAATATAATTTCTTCAAATAAATATAAAATAGATCATCAAATATGAAGAAAAATTAATTGATCCAGCTCAAAAGTCAAGAGAAATGTATATAATGAAGATAGCTATTAGTATTCTAGTGGTGTTTAGATAATTCTGTTATCATACGATACTATCTATTAAGGTGTATAGTTCTGACACTCTTCACATTAATAAATATAAGTGTATTACTATTTAGGCAATTACATTCAAACTAAAAGAAAATATATTCCAATTAATTTATTTAAATATCAATACAATTAGTTTATTTCATCAAATCATATTAATTTTGTATCTTTGTTATGTTTATTCAGAATTTAATCTTGGTAATACTTTAATTCATACACTTTGAATAATAGATTTAACAATGATGTATTTTAAATATACATTAATATCTTGAAGATTTATTTATAACTAGGAGACCTTGTTCCAATAATGTTATAGATTCTTATAATATATCGATAAGTCACAATTAATATATAACTGAATATTCCTTAATGAAAAAAACAGAATGTAGTTACACAAAACCTTCATTTTAATGTGTTTCAATCTAAGAAGTCCTGGTCTACTTTAGTTAATTTACTTTTATTAAAACAATAGCATTTCATATTTTGCTTGTAGAATTTTTCAGTCATATGATTAATCGGTAAATTATACATATTTCTCTCAAAAAAATATATAGTAAAAACTCTTGATATTGAAATTATTGAAGGATATAGAAAGAGCCTCATTAAAAAAGATGATTAAATGCAAAAAAGATCAATCAAAAATAAGAATTATACTAATACTGAATCATCGATAATAATATAATTTAAAGTAAATATATTGGTATTTTAAAGTATTAGTTTATTATTGTAGACAAGCAAAACTAACAAAAAATCGTTAAAAATATTTCTAACGAAATTAACTTCACATTATTACTTAAGATGCAGGATGTCTATTTAAATTATCAAAAAGAATATTTTTTTAAACCTATAACTTTAGATTAAAATAGAGGACAAAGATATATTAAAACCCTATGATTCATTTAAGACTGGAAATAAGGGTAAATAAGGTTAAAATAAAGAAATAAAAGGTGAAAAGGCTAAGTAGTGGTAGGTTTAGGAGATTTTGTTTTTTTGTTGGTTGAAAGTTTTAGAGATGGCCATAAATTAATTTTAATTGGTAGAGATGATTTTCGTTTTAAAGTTTAATGATCCTACCAATGTTTTTAATATTGCTAGAATCAATTAATTTCTGATCAGTTAACAATTTTTATTCAATATATTATTCTAATTATTTCTATTTTAGCAATTAAACTTGATTTTTTTATTCTTAACACCTTTTTTCCATTCTTAATTGAATCATGGGGTTTTATATGATGAAACATTTTATGCTTAAAACTAAATGCTACAACCTCAGCATTCATCATAACTATTTGATAACAATTTTTTGGATATGAATTATTTTATTTGTATTTAACCTGACTTCAGAAAAATATGTTAAAGACAGCGTCTCAGCAAACATGCATCCTTTTAAAAATTTTCAAGATACGGAAATTTAAGAAATTGTTCATCATCAAACAAAGAGAAGATATGCTTATGATTCAGAATATGAATATCCACTTAACAAGTTTAAATCTTATACAATTAATCTCAAAGGTATAGTAAAACTATAAGGTCAAAATTTCACTTGAAATCGATTACAAATCATAATTACTTATTGACTCTTATTTTTTGAGAAGTTCCATAATTTTAGAGAGTCTATTAAAGATATGTCACTATTATATTAATATCAAGATATTGAATTGGAAAGAGTAGGAAGATAATCTATGCTTATAAATGGTATTTTAATACATTCAAGTTATAATCAAACTAACAGTAACAGAGCAAGTGAATATATTCCAAAAGAATTACCTAAGACGTCGGAATTTTCATCAAACTTTTTTAGCTAATGAATTTATATATTCATGTTCTACAGTTAACAAAGCCTTAATTTTAGACACTCAAGTTGCTTCTGTTGGTCCCTTGATATTAACAAAACAGTCATTTGCAATATTATCGTTTGAAAACTAAGCTAATGCAATTTAAAGACTTGTTTATATAATTTAGTTATTTATATATACATTTTGAGAAATATATATGTCGTCATAATAAACTTTTCCTCTATCTTTTTTATATTTAGATATCATTAAATACTAGTTTCCCTCACATCAATAACTAAAATTACCATTACGGCATTAATTATTAATTTGACATTTACTTTTGCTCTTAACCTTACTCATACTATATTAATTAACTCATCATTTTAAATACATAACAACTAACTCACATGCTTATCAAAATCAGGATATTCTATTAAGTATAAATTTTTGTTATATTAACTAAATTCAACCGTGAGAATATTTTCAGTTTATCTTATAAAATCAAAGTGAATACTTTCAAATTTATTTACTTTTTATTTTACAATTATCTTAATCATGAAGATATTCGCATATATTAGTAAATATGGTAATAGGCGCATACTTTACCAGTCTAATATTATATTCATTTTTATATTGTTGGATCAGTATAATTCTCTGAACATAGTTATTTGGCAGCTAACATATTTTCACAAGATTTCTAATAATCTACCATTTGATAGCTTCATATAGAGTGACTTTAGAAAACTAATCTTTTTTAGATTGTTTAACTGAATATAATGGTTTATTGTTACCTTTTAACAGTTGACTAAATCATACCATAATTATATAAACCGATCAAATGTAAAACAAAAATTCGTTGTAAATATTACTTTAACCCTAGGATGCTTTGGTTTCAGGATCAAGACAAATGCATGCTTGACAAAATCCTTGGCAGTGCAATTATATTTGGTAAGTAGACTTTTCCTGCTTAATAGTCTAACCTATGAAGACTCAATTTAAAAGCATGGAAGAGTTTAAAATACGTCAAATATCAAATTCTTACATTGATCAATGATGCTACTATATGTAAAGTATAAATAGCTATCAAACTATACCTTCATTATTACTAACAAGATATTGTTAAGCTATTTAAATGATTCATTACAACATTTAATAATTCATTTTAGATAATCTGAGAAAAAATTATCAACAAAAATATACTGAACATAGACTGTTAAGAATTGAGAAAGAAACGAAGACAAGAATACTAATAGAATAGAACCAATGGATACGATAAATAGGAACGGAAAATCATTACTATAGTAAGACTGAGACACATTCATAAGAACTCTCAAATAGTTTTGATATAGATATTCATATTAAATTCTTTAAAAATCAGAATCGAATTTAGAACTCATTAGTCCAAATAATAATAATTATTTATTATATGAAAATTTAAGTATTTTAACATTTGGATAATTTTTAAAATAAAATTATTATTGCAAAATAAGTATCTTATCATTCTCCTCATCATCCTCATCGTTTTCTTTTTCAAATATCTCAACAGTATCTTGATTCCCTCCTTGTGTGTCTGTACGAAGGCCTGTCTTGTGGCACCAGTAGTCTTACCATGTATGACCACTATAGAAAAAATTAAATATGACTTACATTTATATGGTGCTGCGACTCCCTTGCATTTGATCAATATGAATACTTATGTTTTATTTATCTTATCAATTTTCAAATCATATATTGAAAATATATATAAAATTTGAAAAGAAAAAAATATTAATACTCTTGAGAATTTCGAAATAACGTACTTATAAAATCTTCACTGAATAAAAATATTTAACATAATGTCGGATCTTAAGTGGATATCTACTCAGTTAATATACTACTTCTCAAGAAACGGCTACCAATGACTAGTCAGGCAACTACACGAAGATACTCGTTTGTTAATAATATGTTAAGCAGGAATTAAAAAAGTCATTAAGATATTAATAAATCTATCATTATAATGATCAATAAATATTACTCATTTTTTCTATAATAAAGTGCAAGCGCAACTCGAATTTATAAATATTCGACCTGAAAGTCATAAGTTTGATATTAATAAAAATCCGAATTTAAATTTGTAAGATATTTAATTAAGTCTTTAATATTTACTTTTAGACTTTTCTATTACAAAATTATAAAAAATATGAGTTTTATTTCAATAAATTTATAGTATATTTCTTTTATTAATTCTTTTTATTGAGAAATTGTATGTAAAACTGAAGATTATCATTAGCTTCATTGAATCTGATTCAATTGTTTTAAAAGTTCCCTAATTAAATAACATTGCACTTATTGAATATAAAATTTAATGTATGAGAATGTAGCAAAAAATTAGTTGTTCGCTAAAATGAAACTATTTACCAAAACACAAAATTTAAAAAAGCCATCATAAAATAAATAAAAGACAGTTAGTATATATAATTATGAAAATTCTCTCCTCTTTATTTAAGGATTTTCGCATTTTTATCTGTACGTATATAATAATCTTATTTTATATCAGTTATTTTGTATTTCTAGTTTATAAATTCCCAATAATAACATGAATTCATTAAATTTATATAAAATAAACTTTTACTTAGGTTTATATAAAATTATGTGAAAGAGATAAAAAACCATAAGCAAAAATATGTCAGATAAATCAATTTTATGTTTGAAAATAGAGACTCAAATTTTTGGTGATATGAAAATACTGCCAAGAGTAAAATAAAAACTAAAAATTTTAATTTATTGTATTATTGATTTATCAAAATCGTAAAAAAGTGAATTCAAATTCAATTCCCAATAACTTGTTAAAATGGCTTTTTAGAAGTTTAATAAGTAAATTTAGATTATCATTTTTATTAATTAACTGAATTTTAGTTATGGTCATTTTAAGAAGTTTCGTCCAACACGACCAATGAAAAGTGTAAAAATTGAAATTTTATTTTTTATAATTCTAGTGATTTAAGAATGCTATAATTTAAAAGTAAATAATGTCTTATTTAATGAAAAGTACAATCTCATTGATATCTCATCATCTTGTGGTAGCTAGTTCATTGTGAAACTTTGCAGAACTAAGGTTTAAAGGGTTGCACTAAATCAATGAATTAATAGAAGTCAAAACTGATTCAAAATGAAGTTGAGGTCTACTTTTGACTAGAATTATGCCCAAATCTTAAGGAATACTTAAAGAATTATCTTAACAACATAGAAGTATCCCATTAGGTGGTTACACGAAGTTTTATTAGTCAATTTAGATTATCTGTTTGATAATTTACTGAATTTCAATTGTGGTAAGTTAATGAAGTGTCGTTTAACACGAAATTTGACAAGCGCGCAGAGTATTGTTTTATTAATATAATTCCAGAGGCCCTAAGTATATTAGTTTTTCTCTCATCTCTCTAAGTAGCATTTACCTAAATAGCATATTTTGGGTAAATTAATTAACTTAATCAACTTTAACTTATTTATTTTAAGATTTCCCTGCATTAGATGAGTCTACTGGCTTGAGTTCAGTTTCCTATGTAATAGGGAGCAGGATGAAGGTACGCTCTGCCTTCAAAAAATGAGAAGACGAAAACCATTGAAGCCAACGATAAGGATTTTTCTCCCACACCGGGTTAGGGTGCTGAAGCTACCACAGCGAAAGGATAGGGATTACGTTTCCCATCAGCGGTGGGACCGGTAAGCGTTTTTCTCCATCTTCTGTCACTCTGGTAGGATCCTACGAGCTCTGTCCTCCATGGTGAAAACCCGGTTGACATCTTGATTTAAGGTGAGGACTAGGTGATAGCAAGAATGGTTTTTTCGGAGTTTTCTACTTCACGACTGCCATGTCACGGAATTTGCCACGTCAACTCATTCAGATACGTCTACGTCACGACTAAGATTGATGGTTTGATTTTAGTATTAAACAGTGATATGTTAAATTTATTTGATTTTAATCATTAAACACAACTTATTTATTTTATTTTTAGGTACTAGCATTAATTAAAGCTCCTAATTAAGTACTCTACCGCATTTGACCTGTTTTGCGGTAGAATATATTTATTATATTAATTTTAATATTTAATTATTTAGTATTAATTTTAATATTTAATTATTAAGTATTAATTCATATATGAAATACAGTTTGTAGAAAAAGTAATATGTATATAGAATAAAATATAAATAATTTGAATAAACTTGGAATGTTGCTTTAAATAGCATCTTTACTATAAAAATGAATATATTATAACAAAAATTTTAATTTATAACTATTTAATTAATAATAATAATATTACATATTACTTTTTCTACAAACTGTATTTCATATATGAATTAATACTAAATAATTAAATATTAAAAATAATACTAAATAATTAAATATTAAAATTAATATAATAATAACAATATTAATACGATCACATTGGGGTATCTTGGGACCCCCGATCTAGTAAGAGTAGTAGCTTATAAGGGTTAAGTCCTTTTATATGTTTAGGTTTTAAGTTAATAATTTTGATCCAATCTTTGGTTCAATCAATAATCTTCCCAATCGTTCTTACTGTTCGTGTCTTAGTGATTTGAACAACTCTACCAGATTGAGTAGTCGTTTGTGTTAGGTAGTTCTATGTGTTATAATTCATCCCCTTCTTATTCTTGTGTTGAATGAGGGTTTGTCTCACATGCGTAAGAACTCTTCTAAAGTTTTTATCTAGCTCTTGGTATAATTCCTTGTTGGGATTAAACTAGTAGCTATCATCTTCATATACTTCTATTGCTTCAACGATGTTAGTGATATGAAGTTCTTAGTATCTACCTACCTTTCCCCTTACTGTATGTTCTATATGCCTTCTGAGAAAAATTAGAGAGTTCAAATTATTTTATTTAGTAGAAAAGAGCCTCTTCTTTTCTTCCAGGTTCTTCAGAAAATTTAGATACTTTTTTAATTATTCAGTCAAAATAGTATAAAAATTGCAAATATAAAAATTCTTAAATACAAAGAAATGAATATAATAGTTACTTGGAAAATTCTTAGTATTGTATATAAAAATTATGATTAATTTATTCAAGATCTTTTTATTATTGTGAATTTAAGAATTAAAATATATTTATTTTTGCTGCTAGAGCCCAATATATATTAATATTTTTAAATTAAATCTTTAAATAAAAATTTTATTATAGCAGGATATAGAGTTGAAGTATGATTTTAATTAAAATTAAGTTTCATTTACTCCTAATATATAACATGAGTAATTTTTGGAAATTTTTCTATTAAAAGTATAAAATCTTTAAATATAAACACTTTTTAAAAATAAAATAAATTATTAGACTGAAATAATAAACTATGAATAAATTTACTTTCATTTTAATAGAAAAATAGTTTAATAAATAAAAACAAATTTAAATAAAAATAAGTATAAATAATTTCATTTTTTAATATAATAAAAATGGGCTCAAGTAGTAAAAATATGAATTTTATCACTTGAGCCTATTTTAAATATATAAATATAAAAATCAAACAATTTTTTAAAAAATAATTATAATAATGTTTGAATAATGCTTCAATTTATAATTAGTCATATATTTAGAATTTAAATATTCGCGATTTTTATACTATTCTAACTGATTATAGAGAGTAGTTGCCATTTTTTATTTCGGATCTTTGAAGCTCTTCGTTATTAAGATTTATGGAGAGTTTGGGATTCTCCTTAAAGGAAAGTATTTTCTCAAGAGGTGGTCCTTAAGGAACGAATCACTTGATTTGTTGTTTGGGTCTTTAAGTTTTTAAGGGTTGTTTCTATATCTTTTCTAATTCTTGTTCACTCATAATAATATCTGGGTTATATATTATTTGTTATGGTTTAGTTTCGTGTATCTAGTTTAAGAGGTTAGTTTGTTCTATTTTCTCTTAAATTTATATCATTTAGTTGGCTATACCTTACATTTTAACTAGTTTGGTATGACTGTCAAGATTAAACTAAGCTCTGAAGATTTACTAGTCAAGTTATGATATTTATTATATCACCTTATTATGTTGGTTCATGCTTGGTATTATTACTTCATTGGTCATATTCTGTTGTAGTGTATTGGTCAGAAGATTTTCTGCTCTGGGGGATACCGATCTGTGATGTAATGATTCTTTTTGGGAACTAAATAGTGGCAACCTATTTACTATCTAGTAGTGACTTTCGTCTGTATCTGAGCTTGTTTCCTCTGAGAATTGATAAAAATTGTTAAAATTTCCAGAATTAAATGAATAATCAAGAATTTATACACGCTATTTTATTAGTAATTTTATTTATATATATTAAAATGGCACGTATCTCGAAATCGATGAAATTTTGAGATACGTGCCAAATAAATCGAATTAATTAATCAGGTTCAAACTAAGTCTATAAAAATGAAATTATGTTTTAAAAATATTAAAGTTCATATTATAATTTTTTAATTTATGCCTGCTTAACATATTAAATAATTATTCTATATAAAGAATTTTGAAATGCTTTAGTTTACAATATTAATTAATTATCATTAATATAAATTACTTATTAGTTAATAATATGAACTTTAATATTTTTAAAACATAATTTCATTTATATAGACTTAGTTTGAACCTGATTAATTAATTCGATTTATTTGGCACGTATCTCAAAATTTCATCGATTTCGAGATACGTGCCATTTTAATATATATAAATAAAATTACTAATAAAATAGCGTGTATAAATTCTTGATTATTCATTTAATTCTGGAAATTTTAACAATTTTTATCAAATGTTAAATTTTTTAAGAGAGCTAACTTGTATGCTTCCTTTGAGATTTTTGTGATTATTAAGAATAGTTCAATTGTTTTCTAACTCTTATGTTTCCAATTAGTTAGAAAGTTAATTATGTACCCAGTTGCTACTTATTGTGTCATGTTCTCATTGCTGAAAAAGACCTGGAAAGTTTTAAAACTTATTAATAGGTACCGAGTTCTTAGAATGAAGGATATTTCTCTCTTTGTTAGTCTCGAGTCGAGTCCAGAGTTCTGGAGTTTTTGGTAGATGAGTTAATTGGCTTTGAGAGAAAAAAGAATCATTGATTATGCTTGGTATAGCTTTGATAGTGGGTAGCAAAGTTTATCTAAGTCGGTTTTCATCTTTAGAGTCTTTGAATGGGAACTATTTAGAATGTTATTTTTAATTCCGTTCAAATTTAATAATAATATAATTAAGGTACTCTACTGCAAAATGGTCAAATGCGGTAGAGTACCTAAAAATATAATTAAAATAAAATAAATAAAAGAAATGTGTTAAAGTTGATTAAGTTAATTAATTTACCAAAAATATGCTATTTTAGCTAATTATAACGCTACTTATAAACATGTTTAAAATGTCACCTGTCTGTGTCCTCGTCATAGGTTACCTGTTCCCACTTCAAAATTTGTTAGAAAATCAAGAATTTTATAAAACTCTAAAATTAAGACTTGTGATCTACTTTTTTAAATATATCCTCTAAGAAATTACACAACAACCTATTGTTGCTTGGAATACACAATCATTTTGTCAATGATACCATGGTCATGGCAGCCAATAGCTACAGTAAATTAAAAATAGTGTGATAGCAAAATGTATTGAGAGCAATTTGCTATTATTCGAGTTCGAAAACATTAATATATTTATATTAAAAAAATAAAAAATAAAAATTCTTATCAATTTTATCATACCATTTAAAATGTGATTTAAAATTTAGCTAAATAGGCTTTATTTGAAATAATTAAATTTTTATAATAAAAATCTTAAATATACTTAAGGATTATAATGTATAGGTTATTTTTTTATAAAAAAAATTGAAATTTTAAGGTATTTTTTATAAAAATCTGGTGAAGTTTCAGGCAAGTCTTATGAAAAAAGAATTTAGGGTAAGTAATTATTTATCTATTTTTATAAATTTTTAATCGATTGTAATTTTTAATCATAACTTACATCAAACTGACTGATTTATCTATCTGGATGGCTTGAGCCATTTCCGTATAGCATTAAATAATAATAATAATATTAATAATAAAAACTAGAAAAAGCTTAAATAATTTAAATTAAATGACATTAATTATATATCAATACATTATCTGCTGAACTTTTTAATATTTTTATCTCTTTAAAATAAACTTTTAATTATAATAAAAATTTATATTATTATATTAAATTCCTATTTATTTAAAATAAAACTTCTAGAATAATACTTGACAACTATCTAACCTTATATACTTAAAAATATTGAAAAATGTTTAATTTATCCATTAAAAATTCAAATTTAAAATAAATATAAAAATTACTTGCTCGGATAATTAAACCTGCAAAAAATCTTTGCAAAAATATGCATAAAAAGCCCAGTAAAAATTACAACTCCCAGTCCAAATCGAATAAATTAAATTATCAATAAAACATTAAGAAAGTATGAGCAATAATTTTGATTTTTAATCGATTTTATGTCCATTAAGCAGTACCTGATAGTCAACTTTTGATTAATAGAGTTGAAAATAATGAGCATTTTAATAAGCATTAATAGATCTCAAAACTTTCACATTGGATATCTGGTAGAGGAAGTTTTCAACCAAATCTTGGGAAGTTACCGGGCAAGTAATTATTTTTCGATCATTTTTCAATATATTTTTGTTGGTTTTGATTTATATTGAGTAGCATTTTAGATATTCTAGCCTATTTTCTGCTGAACCTTCTTATATAAATTTTTTTATTCATTACTTTTTCTTATCAAATGCATTTTAAAAAATGTTTAAATGATTATATTGTTATAAGATTCCTTTTTGTATTAAAATAACGCTTTAAAGAACAATGCTCGATAACTAATTGACCTTATATACTCAATGATAATAAAGAATGTTGAATTTATCCCCTTAATAACTTCTAAATTTTATTATATTAAATTTTTTAAATTCTTTATAAGTTAAAATATTTTGAGAATAAATAAATTTTCTTATAATATATAATTCGGATTAATTAAGATAAGTCTAAGAAAATATGCAATAAATTAAAAATGAGTGCGAGAGAGTAATTTAATTTTTTCTAAATTATATTAAAGAACATCAATAGTAATTCTGAGTAAATTAATTCGCGCTCTCACGCATATTTTTTAACGCTGATAAATTTACTCAGAATAACTTGTGATGCTCATTAATATAATTTAGAAAAAATTAAGTATCATTTTACTCTCTCATTTTTTCATTATTTTTATAGATTTATCTTAATTAATCCGAATTTTAAATTAATAAGAAAATTTATTTATTCTATAAATATTGTAACTTATAAATAATTCAATAAAATAAAAAATGTTTACCTTGAAACTTCTTCCCAACCCCTAAAATCTAAGATATTTAAGGAATATAATTATTAGAATGTTTTTTATTGAAACGGGTTCATTTTTAAATTTTTATAATAACCAAATCTATTATTTTTTATAGGATTATTATAAAATTACAAAAATTATAATTGCAAACATTTTATATTTAATTTTAAAAAGCAAATTTTAACTACTTCATTCCAGAATTAATTTTAATGCTAAAAACTAACTACTTCTTCTAAAATATTTTTACTATTTAATTAATGTAGATTCTTTCCCATCTGAAGACCACTTCTTAAAATAACTTTTTAAACTTTTGGACACTTGTAGCTTCTTATTGATATATTTAGCTGTCATATGATAATAGGATGATCATAATTGATTGATTAATTTAATTTATAGTAGAAAATTTTGATTAGCTTCGGGCTATGCTATTTCGTAAACCATTAATTACTTTTAAATTTTGACTACGATTTCCTGAAAAAAAAGCCAAAGATTAAGTTGCTTAAAGTATGAATAATGACATAAAGGGGGCTATCATTTTTTCTATTTAAAACAACCAAAATTTTTAAATCAATTCCTAGTCTGTCTATGCTAAAAGTAATAAATACTTTTAGAAAATTAGCATTTTCTTAACTATAGATATGTTATTTATTTTTGTTTTAAATAAATAATTATTATGTAATATATAGAATATCGTATGGTTTGGTTTTATTTTTAGTTGTAATTAAATCACAATTGTCCAATAACACATGATAATCAAATATGTTTATCCAGCATGTAGCCTCAATATTACTGTAAAGATTTACTGACAATTTTTTTATTGAAATAGTATATTTACGACATTAAAGATATGGTTATTTGTATTGTTGTTTATTGATAAATTAAAGTAAGAATTAATTGATTTTGAATATTCTCTATTTATGAATAAATAATTGAAAAATTATTGCAATTCTGTTTAATAACATGCTCCTGCACTTTTGAATTAAATACATAAACCCCAATACGTATGTACACATAGAATTTATAAGTTGATAAAAAGTTTTAAATATATCGATAAATAACGAAATTTAAAAGGACAGATTTTAACTTAATTTGAGGGAGCCGATCTAGAGAATTGAAGTACGGTGAAGATGGGGAAAAATTTCAAGATTTTATTTTGAGGCCATACTTACCAGTCTTATAGAGTTTGAGATGCTGATCAAGAATATATGGGGTTTGTACCCTATTGACCGATTACTTGAAAAGTTTTACCGTTCACACTGTTTATGGGGTGATGCGGTTTTACCTCCACATTTGAATTAAGTTTGGTTTTTATTAATTAATAATTACTACTTTAATAATTAAACTAATAATGGAAATCAAAAAGTGATAAATTTGCGATGGCTATCGCACTTTCTTTATTAGCAACGCAACTCACTTACACTCCACTAACTTTACTGCGCTTTGTGTGCACTTTGAAGAGCAGCTCACGCTCTACATTTCCGTGTCTTTAAATTTATGTAAACGTATATTCTCAATAGTTTTTTATGATAAAGTTAGTGCTATTTATATTCACAAAAGTTTGTTACACTGGAATAGTATTATAGCGAAGCTATTTACGAGCTACTATTTCAAGGTAATTTTAATTAATTTACGCTACTTACACTTACACTCTTTCTAGAGTGCTTATAAACACTATATTTAATTCACGCAAGTGAAGCAGCTTCCCTAATTTTATATTATTCACTCCTAATATCTGCTAACTTTACACTGTATAAAAATGCAATAACTTTGCTATATTATTTAAGTGACATTTTTTAATTGTGGCTAAATTGTATTTAATTCAAATCAATACACTAATTTGCAAAATACTTGATTTTTTTATTCTATTCACTCTGAATTATGACTTTAGGAGAGTTATTCATAGTAATAAATACTATAGATTACAAAAAGTGTATGATATGGATTTGTAAATCAAATAGATCAAGAAATTTGCTATAAAATGTTTAGGAATAAAGATAATGTAAAATTGGCTTATAAAATTTTGTATATTTGTCATACAATTGTAAGTATTAGTTAAATATAAATGCTATATATGCTTTAGATTTCTTGTTAGAATTGTTTTGTTAAAAAATAAAAGTCTTATTAAAGTAAAGGCTCTTTATATTTATTTATCTGTATTTTATTTTAAATAAAAGAAAGAAGAAAGATTTATATTTATATATAAAAAGCATTCATTTTTAGTATTGATATTTTTACTTTATAAAAAGCATGTTTTAATTTTAATACTAAAATATTTCAAGTATTAATTCATATATAAACTAGATTATTTTAGGAAATATTTATATCAAGATCAATTTATTTCATTAGCGTATATTAACAAATAAATTACAAAGTTTATAGATTATCCTAAGAAAGCTGGAAAATATAAAGATACTTAAAAGTAAGTAAACATATATAGATAAAAAATAGGCAGCTATATTATAAATTTATTATAAGTATACAAGAAAAAATATTTTAAATACCTTTATTTTATTATATAAGTTATTATTTATTCAATAAATAAACCAGGATTTTAGTTCAATCAACTTTATTATTTGAACAATAAATATAGATTAATTCATCTCTATAATATACTTTTTATTTATTATAATTAATAGATATATATAAAAAAAATTTATAGGGACTTATTTTATAAATTTTACTATATAATTTTGAGAATAAATTTTATAAGATCTTTATAATACAATTTATATTTATCAACTTTTTCATATAGGTTAGATTTTTATATTTATAGTATATAACTTAAGTTTAATTGATAAATTCTTAGTAAGATTTATTATATATTGATATTTTTATCCTTACATTTCTATATAAAAAATTAATGATTTCCATATAAAAGTTAATATAAAAAAACTTATTAGTTACTATCAAATAAATACTTTAAAAAAATTATACTTATAAAAAATTTATCTTATTATACTTATAGAATAAATAAACTTAAAGAAATAAATAAAGATAGTTAAAATTTATATATAGCTTATATTTATTTATATTATTTATATAACTTATTTAATTTTAGGAAAAAAAGTAGGGAAAAAATCTTGTTAGAAGATTGTAAAGTGAGATGGGTTAAAACTTATTGGGAAGTTTAAAATTTAAAGATAGTGAAAAATTTTGGATCATATTTTGGATTAAGGGAGGATTAAAGTTTAGGAGGGTAGAGTGTGGGGGGTAGACAGAGACAAGAGACTAGACACAAGGCCGTCCACAAGTTCATGTGGAGGTTTTCCCACCTTGAGACCCGGCTATTAAGTGAACTAAGAAGTAGATTTTATTTATTCAAAAGGATCTATCTAAAATCAATTTAATGATTTTTATGAAAATCGATCCCAATCATACGACTTTAGGTTACACAAAATTAGGCCAGGGCCTAATTTATTATTATAAACAAACTTATTATATACACTTAATTTTTAATTTTTAAATTTGAATGTTTAAAATCTATTAGAATCTAATGAAATAATAATTATTGGATATATTTTTGACTAATGTTAAATTCTTGGCATGAAAAATTCAAGAATATTTTATGGCTTAATTATTATAATAAACAAAATTATTTACATTATTATTTCCTTATACTTTATTTATTCCTAATTTATATATAACTTTAATAAAGTAATAGTTTTTTTATATAATGTAGAGATATTAAATAAAAGATACTGTATATTATTCATGAAATAATCTTAAGTTTCACATTTGTGATAATAAAAAATAAATATAATAATATAAGACCTAAGTTACTATACTTATTACATTAATTTTATATATTTAATAAATGTAAGATTAAATAAGTTTATCAAAATATTATATAAGATTAAGAATCTAACAAATCTAAGAATCGGTTTTGTTTATCTGCCCAATAATAATAGTCTTAACTTAAAATTAATGAAAAATTTTAGCAATAATATTAGTGACTAATATAAAATAGGACTGGGTTTGAATTTGATATTTGGATTCTTTTATTTATATAATAGCTAAGTGTTATTAATCTTCCACTTTTATATTTAATAACTTAGTCAGCAAAAATATAACTCCTAAGTTCCTTAAGCATAAATTTTTAAGGTTAAATCATTATTTCTAATGTATTTTATTGTCTGCATTTTAAAATTTGTAATTTGAAATCTAAAGTATGTAAATACATTTGCATCTTTAACGTTCAATAGCATATGTATTTCTTATTTTATATGTATCATAATCAATAATTGAAATCGAAGATAAGGGCCTTTATATTTATTTGTATATCTCTTTAAACAAAAAGTTGAACTAATGTAAATGAATGTAGATTATTTCCCCTATAGGTTCTATAATTTATGGAAGGTTAAGAATATTTTATGAGTGAAATTAAATAAGGTTATTTCATTTGGCTTATATTTCAAAACTAATACTTCCCATTAATTTAACTTTTCCTTTATTTGTGAATTTCAAAGTGGAATTAGACTTGCTTTGACTGTCCAATCCATATAACAACTATTCCTAATAAATCCTTAAGCGATATAGATTCTAAAGCTGCTGTTAAAACATCATAAAAGCAGCGTCTCACTAAGTTCTGATTAATCCTGCTTATATTCATGCCCAACTCTTTCATATATGCTGCCCAATAACCTCTAAATTTAATTACTTTAGTTATTAACTTACTTCGATTAGGCTCTTGTATTAAGTGGGTTCAAGTCTCTATTTTTAATCCACGAGTACATCAATTCAACTGGTGCAGTCCTGTAATGATAGGGCCCTAAAAACATAATAGTCATACTCAATTCCATATACTTTTCCATTATACTTTGAGATCTATGATAAGGTGCATTATCAAAAAGTATTATAGTATTTGATCTCCAATTAGCGTCGATTTATTCCAGTACTCTTATTAGCTTACATAGAAAGTACATGAATGAATGCTAATTAGTTCTTCCATGATTAACTGTGTAGAATAGTTCACCTGAACTTGAAACTGCAATAATTAAATTCATTTATTTGAGTCTCTGTGAATTTGTAACTCGATTTTTAACGTAAGGGGCAGTCCAACCTCTGTGTCTCTAATCTGTTTAGTTAAGAGTTGATTCATCTATATTGATAATTCTCTTGCCTGCGCTTAAGTTCTCAACGAATTACTAGGCTGCATACTATCGTTGTAACTTACTACTATTGCTATTATGCAAAGTTGAAATCTACTTGATTTATTTGTAAGTCATCATTAACTCATTTTTTAAGAATCGTCTTATCATTTGCTTACTACACCTTAGTTATATATTCTTCTATAAACTGCGTTGTATATCTGAAACCTGCACAGGTTAAGTATCAAACATTAGCATGTTAACTATATGTGTACGTGCTCTGCTGTGAAGTTTTTTATACTTCCCTCTGTTGATTTGTTTTAAATTCCAAAATTAAGCTTTCTTTATAGGACTCTTCAAGTATCTTCTAAGTTTGTAATATGAAATACCCAATCTATCCATTATCTATTAGTAAGATAATTTTTCTTTATCTCTTAGTCTAAGTGACTCCTCTGCAATTTTAAGCTCTTTCTCTTACTGCTTCTTCTCCTTCCCTAACTACTTTAATACTCTGCGAGGCACGGTTGCATTAAGTTGTGTGTGCTAACCAAACATTGTGATTTAATCTTTGACTTTATGATTCTCAATAACTTTTGCTTCAATCAAATTTAAATCAAAATTTTCAGCTTAATCAATTAAGCTCTAAGGTTCTAAGTCGGATTACTTATAATCAGTGTAAAGCTTCAATACCAGTTAACCAAGAGTTCTAATTTAACTATCGTTAAGTAATGATTGTTTAGTTCCTTTCTTAACTGTTTATCTAAAATCTCTTTAGGGTCTATGATGAATCCTTCACTTTCAAACTCTTAAATTTCATCACAAGTTTTGTAGAATAATGAAATCATATCTCTTTTACTTACAGATTCAACATTAAATCTGCAACTGTTATGTTTCTTTAGTATAGCATATTAGTTGTTAAATAATTCGCTTGATCTTGAGAGTCTTCTGATTAATTTGAAGAGCTCTGCTCATCACTTGAGCTATTATCATCATAATCTTTATCTTCCAATTTGAAGAAATCTTGAAGTCTAGACTGTCGCTTTTTAGAATATGATTCCATAAATGGATTCCTAAATTTAATTATAATGAATTCTCTTGGTGCTGGTAGGATTCCGCTAGCGGAAATTGGACTGTGCTGGTAAGATTTCATTATCATGAAAAGCACTCTCTAGTTTTAGTAACGGTAGTGTCTTCCTGAATTAAAATTTACCTATATATAATGGTGGTAGGTGCCTAAATTTTAAAGTTTAATGAACCAATAGTAACTTACTGATCAATGTTTCAGAACTCGCCCAGAAGTGCAAAAGTAAGAAAGAGCTAACAACTTTCTTGCCCAAGACTGCCACGCTTTCCTACCCAAAGTGGACTCCACCAACATTTATTTCCTTAAGTAAATCATAAGAGCAGAGAAAGATGTAACTACTTGTTTAATCGTGTAACTGTTAATATTGTATGTAAGGAGAGACGGAGTAAAAGTGTCAGCAGTGCCTTAAATTGATGGATTTACAGTTCAAGACTTTCTCGAGTATGCAAGAGGATCTTCAAGACTGCTCTAATACTTGCCTGATGAACGAGATTGGGTCCACCTAGACAGATAATGGATCTGTGACTTGCTCTTCACCCTAGACACCGACTGTGTCTCCCAGATGATTCATGATGCAATGCTCTAACGAAGAGAAAAGCTAGAGTAAAACAGAGATCTTGTTATAGAAATGAGACCCGAGTTCGTGGACGCTCTCAGCAGATGCCTTACTTTAGCAGTAAGTTTACTCTCTTAATTCCTTGTGTAGCTGAGCGAGGTAAGGTTGTGAATCTCGTTAAGGATTCATCTAAAAGAAAGAGAACCTGTGATTAGTTAGAGGAGGTTAAGGATTATGAAGATGCTTTGAAATAAGATAAGCAAGAATTCTTGCAGTAAACTAAAAAGTTGAAGCAATAACATGATGGTATGGAAAGTGAGTTGCTTGACTTACGCAAGATGAAAGAGTAGTTTATGCAAGATGGTAACCTGTAGAACTTGCAGAATTAATCTCCAAACATGAGACAATGATTGCTGCTGCTTCTATTCCTCCACGATTCTCTATATGCTATTAATAGCAAAAACATGAATATGGTGAATTGCTTAAAAAAATTAAGATAAATCTCATAATCTTAATCTTGGTTTTCTCTCCGAATTTTTGTGATTTATGCCGCTTTTAAAGTGCCTTCTCTCACTAGAGGCCATCTTCAACCATCTTTCCATCGTTTCTTCATTCCTGGCAACTCTGTATAAGTGCAAGCAAATGATTTATCTCTAGCACTGCGATGAGTATTGAGGTCTCAATTTTTGTTTTGTTCTTTGATTAATTCAAGCTTTTGTTATCCTTTCACTAATCTCCTATTTGAACTTCTAGAACTTTAGTTACTCTTGGATCTTGATCTGCCTGGAGATTTAGTAATCTCATGGTGCTACCGCTTTAAGTTGTTCTGCACAAACTGCTCTACCAGTGCAAAGGGTTTATCTTACAGCACTGGATTTTGACTCAACTTTTCTTCTATTAAATCTATGATAGTTGGTTAATAAAATCCCAATTTACTTTATTAAGGTGGTTCTTCAACTGAGGCAGAATGATTAAGTTCTAAAGATTTTTCTTTCTTTTCTTCTTCAATTGAATTGATAGCTTCATTATAAGATTTCTCTGTAAGCTTAATAAGATGCTCAACAATTTCTCTAACGTGCTTATCACTCTCTTCCTTAGAAGAAACTTCTGTAGATATTTATTCTTGAGGAACTTAGTTTGGCTGAATTGAATTTTCCATTACTTCGTATTGATTTTACAAAATTGATTATACAGAATTGTACTTGAGATCAAGAATAAGGTCTGCTTCACTTTACTAAACTACGAGCAGCTGCTCTGCACTACTTTTAGAAGCTAGTTTATATAAAACACTCTCTGCCATCTACCTTTGGTGTTGAGCCTACCAATCCTACCAATGATTTATTCTTCAGATCTTTTTGTAAAAACATCTGCGATAATTAAATATGAACCACCATTTTGATTGATTTCATCATTCATTTAAATGTCTGTGCCTCTACCCTATGCTTCATTCAACAAGTAAATTCCATAGTTCTTGCTTGCATTCTTCATTAAATACCTACCTTCAAGGGTAGCTTCAATTACAGCAGCCTGGCGATGGCTGAAACTTGTGAAATCAAAAGTTGAATTTTAAAGGCCTAATTCAATAGTGCTGTAATTTGTAGAGGCAACAATTAAAACTGGTGAATTATCGATTTATTCCTTTATGATTTCCTTGATTTTTTACAAGTAATCTGATTGATTTGAATTGATCAGCAAGTCTGTCAGCTACGTTTTCTTGTCTCCTTGTAACTTATCAAGTGTGGGGAATACTACAGGTGTGCTTTACAAAGCTAGTTTAAGACAATTTTCTTCTGTTTATGAAAGATGGCTACCTGAAAAACCAACGATACTTTTAGCTTGTTTGAAAAAATTTAGTTGATTAACAATGTTTTCAGTTTACCCATCGAATAGAATCCAATCGTATTCATCAACTATCACGATGCTCTAGTTCCACACACTCACAAACTTAGAATTTTTCATTTGTTTCTTTAGTTGTGGCTGAGTATAGAAATAAATGCCAGTACTTTAAGCAACTAAGTTTAAGTTAGAATTAAGGGACATTGCATTGATAACCTTTTAGTACTTCTTGAAATCTCTCTGCACTAAGTGTTCATTTTTACCTACTATGAATACGGATAGCTAAGTTTTCATAGCTATAAGAATGGCTAATGCAAAACAAATTAAAGTCTTGCCATTCCCAATACCAAAATGAATTAAATGGTTAGCTTGCAAGTTATCACAAATATAGTTGATGCATAGAACTTGAGAACTATATAACTTGAATCCAAGATTTTGCTAAAGTTTATCTAAGTCTTCACTGACACTCAACCTTTCATTTTAAGGCTTTTAGTGAAAACCCTTGCTAGTTAGTGCATTAAGTTTGCGCTCTCAAAGATTAATAGTAGTTCAGCAACAGCTTAATCAGAGAATTCTTCCATGTTGCGAGGTAGTTGCAAAATTCTTTGAATTTCAGAGCAGTCACCATTTAAACAATTTTCAATAATATTGCTTGTGAGGCTTACATTCTTTTCTACTTAAGCTTCTATTATTTGCTGCTGAAGCTTTCTGATTTACTCAATCTTTCCAACCCACTGCACGTCTCTACTCTGCAGTCTTTATGCAAGGCCTTTCATAAAATAAAGCATAGTGCTTTGATCGATAACTTCTTACTTCTGTAAGAATGTAACCCTTGTTAATGAAATATAGTCTTTCAAAGACTCAGCAGTTGGTGAACAGCTTAGAGCACAAATTCTCACAAAAGACTCTGTTTACTCAACTGGAATATCTCTGATTAAATGCAAGCCACAGTCTTGCTTGAGTATAGTGATGAATGGCACATTCAATATAAAAAATGAAGCAGGTATAAGTCTTTATACTTGAGAATCAATTTAGAATAATTACCAAGTTTCATGCATAAGTTGAATTACATAAGGGTTCGTATCATCCAACATTTTTACTTAAGCAAGCTGTTTTGTAAAGGCTGAAACTGAATTGATGAATACATAGTTAGCCAAGCCTAGAGCTTGCCTTGCATTAGGTGAACGTATTAATAAGAGTATTGATTCTTGTATAAGTGAGTCTTCAACATACACTTATTGACCTGTATAATAACCTAAAGCAGCTAAAAAGATACGAGGCTTGGAATCTTGATCTAAATTTTCATTGCTTTATACTAAATTCACTAGCAATGAGAACAGGTTGTAGTTTGTTTGCTGATCATCTACGTTCTCAAAATTTTGTAAGAATGATAAAAGTGACTAAGTGTTGCGTGCCACTATTTCTTGTAAAATGTCAGATCTTTAATAATATTCAGAATTTTTGAAATTCTCAAAGTGTTTGATTAACATCTCATGGCCGATGATCGCGCCATAGTTAATAGAGAGCTGAGGTAAGTACTCTTAATTATGTGTTTACTCATTTTCAAAGCTTACGTTAGTAGTAAAGATGCTTTCCTTGACCTCTTCGAATGTTGCAGTAAGATCAGGTGGCTCTGAAATTACAGATTTACTTTCGAGGCTGTTCTTTACTTACTTGGGTTTATTGTTATTGATAAATTTTCTCACTACATTCTTAAAATCCTTAGTCTTGTCAAAGCCTGCAAAATCTTCATACTACAGCAGCAAACTTAAACTATAGTTGTTTTAGTGCAGAAATTCCTTTGCACGATTAATTTTAGCACTATCTTGTGCATTTTTATAATCAGATTTGATGCCTTTGACTTTACCCGCTTTCTCAACATTTACATTGGCTAGTAAATTTTCAAAAATCTGAGGTAAGTTTTCTTGCTCTGGTGCCTACTCTGGCACCTGTTAATCATTAATAGGTTCTAATTAGAAGGTAATATCAAAGATTTAAGCTTACCAGCTTCCTCATTGTGAAGTTAAGGAGGGTCGATTTAAGAGGCCATCTAAAATCTAGGGTCTGGATTCATCTATTTTATGGTAGATTTTAATGATTAATTTGATTGGATTTTAGTATTAAATAGCTGGATTATTAAAATCTTGACTGGATTATTGATTCTTAACTATATAAAAAATCACCTTTTTGTACATATCCTTCGTATTTATTGCAACCTCAATTAAAATATACTTCAATAAGTAAGCTTTCACTATCACTAATATAACTAGTAGCGTCTAGTTGCAAGGCGATGAGTGGTCCAAGAGCTGTAATAATTTTTAGCAACTTTGGAGCACGAGCCCATGCAAAATTGGCTTTTTTAAAAAATGGCGAAATCCGAAATTTTTTTTAAATTCAAAACCTTTCCCCGTCTATAACTGAATAATGGCGAGTAGAAATGTGAAGATAGGAATATCTAGAAGTTAATGGCACTTAAAATAGAAATTCGGGTCATCAGTTTGGACCTCAAAAAATGGCTTCTGGCTTAGCCAAAAAGTCTGGCTTTTAGGGTTCAGGTCAGTAGGATAGTATACCAATCTTGAAAAATTTCACGAACCACTCTGACAACCTACTGGATTTTTGGTTAATCTGAACTTAGAATTAAAAATCACACTTAACTCATCTGACTAATCATATAACTATAAAAAAATCTAGGTGCCATAATATTCTCAACCCTTCTTCTTCAATTCTCTGAATCGCCTCCCTCAAATTAAGTTAAAACCTGTCCTTTTAAATTTCGTTATTTATCGATATATTTAAAACTTTTTATCAACTTATAAATTCTATGTGTACATACGTATTGGGGTTTATATATAAACCCCAATACGTATGTACACATAGAATTATAAGTTGATAAAAAATTTTAAATATATCGATAAATAAGGAAATTTAAAAGGACAGATTTTAACTTAATTTGAGGGAGCCAATCTAAAGAATTAAAGAACGGTGAAGATGGGAAAAAATTCAAGATTTTATTTTGAGGCCATACTTACCAGTCTTATAGAGTTTGAGATGCTTATCAAGAATATATGGGGTTTGTTCCCTGTTGACCGATTGGTTGAAAAGTTTTATCGTTCACACTGATTGTGGGGTGATGCGGTTTTACCTCCACATTTGAATTAAGTTTGATTTTTATTAATTAATAATTACTACTTTAATAATTAAACTAATAATGGAAATCAAAAAATGATAAATTTGCGATGGCTATCGCACTTTCTTTATTAGCAACGCAACTCACTTACACTCCACTAACCTCACTGCGCTTTGTGTGCACTTTGAAGAGCAGCTCACGCTCTACATTTCCGTGTCTTTAAATTTATGTAAACGTATATTCTCAATAGTTTTTGTGATAAAGTTAGTGCTATTTATATTCACAAAAGTTTGTTACACTGGAATAGCATTATAGCGAAGCTATTTAAGAGCTACTATTTCAAGGTAATTTTAATTAATTTACGCTACTTACACTTACACTCTTTCTAGAGTGCTTATAAACACTATATTTAATTCACGCAAGTGAAACAGCTTCCCTAATTTTATATTATTCACTTCTAATATCTGCTAACTTTACACTGTATAAAAATGCAATAACTTTGCTATATTATTTAAGTGAGATTTTTTAATTGTGGCTAAATTGTATTTAATTCAAATCAATACACTAATTTGCAAAATACTTGATTTTTTCATTCTATTCACTCTGAATTATGACTTTAGGAGAGTTATTCATAGTAATAAATACTATAGATTACAAAAAGTGTATGATATGTTTGGTAATCAAATCATCAAGAAATTTGCTATAAAATGTTTAGGAATAAAGATAATGTAAAATTGGCTTATAAAATTTTGTATATTTGTCATACAATTGTAAGTATTAGTTAAATATAAATGCTATATATGCTTTAGATTTCTTGTTAGAATTGTTTGTTAAAAAATAAAAGTCTTATTAAAGTAAAGGCTCTTTATATTTATTTATCTGTATTTTATTTTAAATAAAAGAAAGAAGAAAGATTTATATTTATATATAAAAAGCATTCATTTTTAGTATTGATATTTTTACTTTATAAAAAGCATGTTTTAATTTTAATACTAAAATATTTCAAGTATTAATTCATATATAAACTAGATTATTTTAGGAAATATTTATATCAAGATCAATTTATTTCATTAGCGTATATTAACAAATAAATTACAAAGTTTATAGATTATCCTAAGAAAGCTGGAAAATATAAAGATACTTAAAAGTAAGTAAACATATATAGATAAAAAATAGGCAGCTATATTATAAATTTATTATAAGTATACAAGAAAAAATATTTTAAATACCTTTATTTTATTATATAAGTTATTATTTATTCAATAAATAAACCAGGATTTTAGTTCAATCAACTTTATTATTTGAACAATAAATATAGATTAATTCATCTCTATAATATACTTTTTATTTATTATAATTAATAGATATATATAAAAAAAATTTATAGGGACTTATTTTATAAATTTTACTATATAATTTTGAGAATAAATTTTATAAGATCTTTATAATACAATTTATATTTATCAACTTTTTCATATAGGTTAGATTTTTATATTTATAGTATATAACTTAAGTTTAATTGATAAATTCTTAGTAAGATTTATTATATATTGATATTTTTATCCTTACATTTCTATATAAAAAATTAATGATTTCCATATAAAAGTTAATATAAAAAAACTTATTAGTTACTATCAAATAAATACTTTAAAAAAATTATACTTATAAAAAATTTATCTTATTATACTTATAGAATAAATAAACTTAAAGAAATAAATAAAGATAGTTAAAATTTATATATAGCTTATATTTATTTATATTATTTATATAACTTATTTAATTTTAGGAAAAAAAGTAGGGAAAAAATCTTGTTAGAAGATTGTAAAGTGAGATGGGTTAAAACTTATTGGATAGTTTAAAATTTAAAGATAGTGAAAAATTTTGGATCATATTTTGGATTAAGGGAGGATTAAAGTTTAGGAGGGTAGAGTGTGGGGGGTATACAGAGACAAGAGACTAGACACAAGGCCCTCCACAAGTTCATGTGGAGGTTTTCCCACCTTGAGACCCGGCTATTAAGTGAACTAAGAAGTAGATTTTATTATTCAAAAGGATCTATCTAAAATCAATTTAATGATTTTTATGAAAATCGATCCCAATCATACGACATTAGGTTACACAAAATTAGGCCAGGGCCTAATTTATTATTATAAACAAACTTATTATATACACTTAATTTTTAATTTTTAAATTTGAATGTTTAAAATCTATTAGAATCTAATGAAATAATAATTATTGGATATATTTTTGACTAATGTTAAATTCTTGGCATGAAAAATTCAAGAATATTTTATGGCTTAATATAATAAACAAAATTATTTACATTATTATTTCCTTATACTTTATTTATTCCTAATTTATATATAACTTTAATAAAGTAATAGTTTTTTTATATAATGTAGAGATATTAAATAAAAGATACTGTATATTATTCATGAAATAATCTTAAGTTTCACATTTGTGATAATAAAAAATAAATATAATAATATAAGACCTAAGTTACTATACTTATTACATTAATTTTATATATTTAATAAATGTAAGATTAAATAAGTTTATCAAAATATTATATAAGATTAAGAATCTAACAAATCTAAGAATCGGTTTTATTTATCTGCCCAATAATAATAGTCTTAACTTAAAATTAATGAAAAATTTTAGTAATAATATTAGTGACTAATATAATATAGAACTGGGTTTGAATTTGATATTTGGATACTTTTATTTATATAATAGCTAAGTGTTATTAATCTTCCACTTTTATATTTAATAACTTAGTCAGCAAAAATATAACTCCTAAGTTCCTTAAGCATAAATTTTTAAGGTTAAATCATTATTTCTAATGTATTTTATTGTCTGCATTTTACAATTTGTAA
>ARYC01002820.1:0-75132 GCA_000711775.1 Oxytricha trifallax | reverse complement strand
ATTAAGTTTTGACCAGATTGGAACTTTTCCATTAAAACCTTACTGGATTTAAACTAGGTACTAATTAAGTTTTGGTACTATTAAACCAATTAAAATTAAACCGAATTAGTACCAATACTAATTAAATTTAAACAAATTTAGTACTAATTTAATGGAATTAAATTGATGAAAATGGAGCTCCATCTCTGAAGTTTGTTACAGCTTCTGCCAGCTTTCCCCACGTATCTTTACCAGGTTGACCTCCTATAAGATGCCCATATTTAATACTATGATTTTTAACAGTAGGATCCAGAACTCTATTTATTAAAATTTGATATTCAATAACAAGAGGAGGATCAAGGATGGAATCTATAAGTACTGCAATGAAGAGGGATGAAACTTAAGAAATGATCTCAAGATTTATGCAAAGAAGATCTCTATAGATACCTCACTTAGCATGGTAAGCATGAGACATATACTTAATTATATACTATAGTTGGTTTATTCCTTCCAACGATGGAAGGTACCAAAATCTCATTCTTAAAAGTTATACTCTGTGAGAGAAGAAAGCGTTCAAAAACAATGAAATTAAGTTTATAGAAATACCAAACTACCCAGAGATTTCAGTCACTAATCTCTACGAGGATGCGATGAAAGAGTTGGAAGTTTATCTTCCTACCAAGAAACAACTCTCTAACAAACTTCCAGAAAGGAGCTTCTTCTTTGGTGTTCTTGGCACTTTAAGAGAGAGTTATCTCAGAGAGATCATTGAAGAAGCTCACAAGAAACGCTACTCTATTTCTCCTGAAGATTAAAAGAAGCAAGGCATACTAATAAGCGAGACCTGGCTTGCGGAGCTTAAGAAGCATCCATACCTCTCTAGTAAGCTTTGACACATAACTTTGTAGGGAAACCTGGAACTGGTATATTTCTAATGAAAGAACATGCAAAGGTTCACAGAGAGAGAAAGTCATAGACTATTCATGAAGTGAGCAAGAGACTTTATAAAGATTTTTAAAAGCCAGATGAAATGAACATAGATGCAGGAGCTGGCACTAAGAGAAGTAATATGGGCCCAAGCAAGCCATAAGAAGAGGAGAAGAAGGAGAAGCCTAATCCCTTTCTGGGTTAATTTAACGTGTGAAATTATTCATTCATTTAAATCTAAAACTTATTTATAAACATTCATTCTTCCCACTCTCGCACAAACTGTTGTCTTATCTATGCTTACTCTCTTGCAGCTACTCTGAATCAAGTCTACTGTATCGATGGGCAATTCATGCATTAGGTGATATAGCAGCAGTTTCTTGTAGTGGGTCTTTATTTAACTCCAGTAGAATTCAATTCCATTAAATTAAGGGCTGTAAGGAACATTGTATACAGGAGTAATGTTTAACTCTTCATAAGCTTTCTTAGACTCCTTAGTCTTATGAACTGAGAGGTTGTCAACAAACAGGATGATCTCTTAATCGTTGTATTTATCTCTCAGCTTATGTAGGAACTCTATGTACTACTCTCGCTTAATAGAGCGAGGATGAATAACATAACTTTCTAAGCCAGAGTCTTCACTAATACCTGCTAAAATTGCATGGGTTACAACCTTTACTTTCTAATCGTAGACTTCTATATTATCATACTTCTTATACCAAGACTTATTAATAAAGGTGTTGAAGGTAAAACACAGCTTCATCAGCGTGTATGAACTTGATGTTATTAGTAATAGCTCTCTGCATTTAATCATATATATAGTTTAAATTATTACTATAAAATGGCACTGTAAAATCAATCACTCTCTTCACTCTGTTGACAGTCTTGAAAGTAATACCATTTCTTCTATAAATGTTGGCTATAGTTTGTGGAGAGATACGCATGTCAGGAAACTTGCGATGAAACATCACAGCTCGCTAGTCTAGTGGAAAGTGTGACCAATACTTTAAAGTTTTCGAATCACAGAGGTGCTGTGAGAACTTTTATTTTCTTGCAGGATGCTTTCAAGTGCCTGAAGTATAATGCTAAACAGCCAACAAGCAATAATACCTAACTGTTGAGGCACTCTTTCACAGGAGCTTTGTAATAGCTGCATAATTTATTACTGGTTTGACTAAGTCTATATTAATACTTGTACCATACCTAAGCTTAAGCAGTAAATCTAAATATTACTCATCATAAATAGACCCTAAATTTCGCTAATTTCTATTTCTCATTTTGCAAATTGGCCTAATTTCTCTTACTAACCCCAATAAGACCCCAACTATACCCTAAAAATCAAAGCACTTATAAACCTCACTAAGGGGTTTTGGGGTTTTGATTATCGATTCATATCTTAACCTTTTTACATTCAAATTTTTATGATATTTTAATTATATAATGAATATAATCAATCAACATCAATCATTATATAATCTGCAAGTATTTATCTCTAAAATTTGTTATAAAAACTTTTCTTTGTAAATTTAATAAGTGATGTTTTTGTTATATAACATAAAATCAACTTAGCAATTAAAATATATTAATTATATATGGATAATACACTATCCATATTTAAATCGTAAATCAAAAGCAATTTTACGAAAATATACATCTATATTAAAATTAATTGTTACTTTTAAGAAAAATTGATATTTCTTTAATCATAACATAAATTAACGAACTTTAAAGCATTCATTATTTAATCAGCAAATTAGTAAATCAAAAATATCTAAAGCCAAAATTAAATTTAATAATTTAAAAATATTAATTTATTTGCTTGATGATTTATATTTTAAAATTTTTTGGCTTATTATTTAATTTTTGTACTTTGATTTAAATCACCATAAATTTATTTAACAATATATTTGATATTTTTTCAGATATATAATAATTTAATCCATATTATTTTAAAAATATTGTAACAATACCGATTTATCAAGTGTTTACATTAAATCAATATTTTATATTATATTTTACTGCTAAAAAGGTGGGTTAAAAATTGAAATAAGTTTGAAAGTATATTAAATTATTATTATTGAAAACACTCCAAAGAAAAACTAAATATTTTAATTAAAAATAATTATCTAAATTTTCATATATTATTTTATAATTCTTTATGAAATTATATGTGATAATTATGATGATGATTATTTTTGGCAAATTAAAGAAGACCATATTTTATGGGCGATATTCACAACATTAATTCATTCTAGAAGTTGCATGACCACGAGTTTATCCAGTGGTATAAATCCTGATTCGCTCTAGTCTCTAGATCTACGACATAGTGACAATGCCTCAAAACTAGTCTATAAGTCCGCTTGAATATTTGGATGGTTTATCCAGTCCAGCACCCTTCCCCATATTCTCCCAACTTACGAAAGGAAGGAAGGGGCATCCATCCATATGGCGTTGTGAGTTTACCAACCACTTAGTTACTACCTACTCCTGTTTTTTCATCCAATGAAAGGCTAGCACCCTCATAACAAAATGGGCGCCTGCGTTCCAAGATGTCACTTTAGCCACTACACATATACGAGCCAGTGAAAATCACATTTAATATATAGCAATTAATTTGAATCAAATTCTTCTATAGAAAAACATTATTGTAATACTACATTCGATTTGGGATGATAAATTAAAATAAAATTAATATAATCACGGCGGTTATAAAATCTAGAGAGACTCAAAATTCAAATAAAATCCCGCAATTTCAGCTGGACTTTACTTTTGGAATTATTCCTAATTCATCCCTGGTAGCGAGATATTTTATTTTAAGCAATCCCCAAAAAAAGAAAAACGGTTTTTCTCGATTGGGTGATGAAATAATTCATTAGAACAATAACAACCTCTTTATCATTATTAAAGAGCTATCCGGAGAGTTTAATATTGATAGAATTTGGAGACATTTCCAAAAACATCACTTTAGGTAATTAACAATTAATTAATATAAATCTAAATTAATTTTCCATATTCTATTATATTCCTTCCTACAATAATAATTATTGTTGTAATAATCTTAGCGTTATTTTATAGTATTATAAAATGTCTTTATTTTGTGAGTTGATTTAGTTAGCTAGTTAGTTAAGTTATTAGGAAATTAATTTTTAGAGGAAATATTGCTGAAGGCTCTTCCTCCAGACATCCACTCCGGAAGCATCTTGTGATCACCGCCAAACTCAAGTCCTTCATCCATATAGCCAGTCCGAATTCCCAAGTCTTGTCGTATGTTAACTGTCATTTTTAACGTCAATACCAGCTCTAGATATTTATCCAGTGTTTTTACCAGGTACAGACACAACAGAACCCTGAGATATCCCGTGCTTTTTATCAGCGAACCCTGGGTTTCGAACCCCCTACCCTGTCAGAATTAATCGGGTGACCAATCGTCTGGACAATAGTTCCGAAACATTTTTAGTTTATTATTTAGAGTTTTTAAATAATAATTTGTTAAAAATTGACAATTTATTAGTTATAAAACTTTTCATAACAAATTAATTTCCCATTTATTTTAATTAAATTTGTATTTTGTTAGAAATCCCCAATCTAAATATAGCTTAAATAGCTCAAATACTCAACAGATTCAATTACAAAAGTTTCATATCTTAAAGTATATTTATTAAACAGAATTCATAAATATTCGCTTCATAAATCTAATTTTTATAATTATCTTAAATCGATAAATTAAAAAGATATTTAAGTTAAAATTTTTTATTACAGTTATAATTAAATATCAATTTTTAATTGTTGCATAAATATACAAAATTAAGCATAAATAATATGTAAAGTTATTATATCCTGCATTTATTCTATTTTTAAGATTATTAAAACTTTAAGTGTAGCAATATTTAAAATACTTTTATATAAATTATATTTAAGTCTTATATATTATGTGCAGACAAAACCATGGAGCAGCAACTAGTGCAGTGACCGACAAAGTAGAGAGTGCAAGGGACATGGCCCCCAGGAAGAGACCACCCCTACTCGCACACGCAGACAAAAGGTGGTGCCGAAGAGCCAAGTACTACTACTCTAGGTGTTGGAAATAGTGTTGACACCAGAGATCTCAGAACTCAATGCGAAAAGACAAAGAGAATTCTCAAAAAAACACATGCTCAGGAAGAACTTTTCAACAACTACTACTCCACTGTGGATGGCAAAGAGCTATTCGCAATTTCTAATTGTACTTAATCTGTGAGCTATAACAACACCGATTCACTTATAGCGTGGGTAAAAATTATCAGTGAGCCTGGTAATTCTGTAGACATACCTAAAGGAAATTCAAACTAACTAATATATGTTTTTTCCTTATTAAATATGCACAATATATAAAAGACTGATTAAAATATAGTAGAGATGTGTATTAAATTTGCATCTCTATTTTATTAATTCCCACCTTTTAGCATTTTACTGCTTTTACTACTAAATTATATTTATAGTTTCTATTTAATTTTACAAAAAACTTAATGTTATAAACTGATCCTATAAAAAGATATAATAAATTATGAATGAAACGAAGCTCTAATAAATCTAATATAAATAGTTATTTCGAGTTTTTTCAAATTCATGATGGTATAAAATTAAAATATTTATCTCATTATTATGTTGGTTCAAAAATAATGATTTAATAGCAATGTACTTATATATAATTCTCAACTAAATTATTTAAAAATTTATTAATTTAATAGTTTTTTTAAATTAAAAGATTTTATTATAAATTCTAACGATATCATTTATATAAATATTATTAAAATGCAATTGATTTGGAAAAAGAAAATCAAATTATAAAGAGAACATCTTATAAGTGGCAGTTAACTTTTCAATTTTTAAAAAAGGTAAATACACTTTATTTATATCTTTTATTTATTAATTAATTATGACCAAATTTAATATTGAACCGTTTTAAAATAAAGTTTTTTAATTACAATTGTTCAAAATAAGAGTAATTGTACAAATAGATATTTGTTCTGACCAAGACCCCCCCATAAAAAATTTATGACTCTCCCCCCCCTTATAATAAAATTTTTCAAATTATATGAAAAACACACTATTATGATTTTAACTATGTTCAATATAAAATAAATCTTGCCTGCGAGCAGCAATTGTTATTTTTTATTTATTTAATAAGTTTCACTAAGTCCGTCGACTTTTATTGAAACATGCTTCTATAGGAAAACATTACAAATGCAATATATTTTTAAGTGTCATGAATTTTAATTCAACTAATAATTAACTAAGTCTTATATTATTTTTTATAAATTTTATCTCTATAATAGTTTTGTTCATAATTCTTTTAAATAAAACGATAAACATTTTTACTTAAGTATAAATTGTCCTCAGATCAAACTAAAATTATAAATAATTTTATTATAAAAAATATTTTATAAAGACACAATTTAATTAATTGAATTCAATTTATTTTATTAAGATTAATTATAGATATCATTAACTACAATGAATTAATTTCATTTTTTTAATCAATAATATTAATTGTTTCTTATTTTATGGTCCATATATAATTGCAAATCATTTAAAAAATAGAATCCCTCTTTGTTTTCTTTTTAAAACAATATTAGTTTAAAATAATGATTTCTAAATTATCAAAGAGCTAATCATGCCACAACTTCTAGAAAATGTTATTCTTTATCAATATATAATTATTTAATCCTTTGATATTTTGATCTTTTAATTTATAAATAAGTTTACCTAGTTTTAAAAAAAATATTTTAAAACTTTTAGTAGAAAAATAATGAAGGATTTTATTTTTAGAACTGAAAAAAATTCAATTAATTTAGCTAATATATTTTGCAAAAAATCATCTAAACTATTTTTTTCATTAAGTTTTTTGAGAAATCAACAACTTAATAAATTATTTTTAATGAATTTTAAAATATAATTCATTGAATTAAGTGTATAATTATATTTAAATTAAAAGTTTTGAAACAAGGATTTAATTATTTATAATAAACATATTAAATTAAATAATTAGTGTTTGTTAAATTCATTAATAGAATTGAAAAGAGGACAATTTATACTTAAGTAAAAATGTTTATCGTTTTATTTAAAAGAATTATGAACAAAACTATTATAGAGATAAAATTTATAAAAAATAATATAAAACTTAGATAATTATTAGTTGAATTAAAATTCATGACACTTAAAAATATATTGCATTTGTAATGTTCCTATAGAAGCATGTTTCAATAAAAGTCGACGGACTTAGT
The DNA here is from genome assembly GCA_000711775.1 of Oxytricha trifallax. Lineage (NCBI taxonomy): Eukaryota > Ciliophora > Spirotrichea > Sporadotrichida > Oxytrichidae > Oxytricha > Oxytricha trifallax. The sequence continues at coordinate 67,963 of ARYC01002820.1, read as the reverse complement.
GAAACTTATTAAATAAATAAAAAATAACAATTGCTGCTCGCAGGCAAGATTTATTTTATATTGAACATAGTTAAAATCATAATAGTGTGTTTTTCATATAATTTGAAAAATTTTATTATAAGGGGGGGGAGAGTCATAAATTTTTTATGGGTGGGTAGGGGGGGTCTCGTTCAGAACATATATTTATAATATTTAAGAATTATATAAAAACTACTTTAGTTACTTCAATGGCCAAGGGCATTTAATCATCAAGCTTTCTTATTTTCTTAATCATTCTCTTCCACGGTGTTTATGTGATTGTCTTGTCACATAAAATTTTAATCTTTATCTTCAATCAAAATATCTTGAATCAATTGTAACCGGAAGGATATTGCATGATCTGACTTCTAGAAAATGACATTCACATCTCTTCTCTGCATTTTTGAATTTGTTACACCTACATTGCGACTAAAATATAATTATAAATCTCCATATCCTCATCATTGTTGATATGAAGCACATAGATGTGGCGTTCATCGGTTTTAGTAACGAAGACCTTTGGCCTGTTTCTTAATTTAATATTTTAGGGAGATCTTTTCAGTATTCATTTAATTAAAAGTATATATTATATTTTAAATATCTATTTGTACATCTATTATTATCCTGTACAATTGTAATTAAAAAAACTTTATTAAGAAACGGTTTAACATACAATATTTTCGATTTGGTCAAAATAAATTAATACTAAAAAAAGATATAAATTAAGTTTACTCTTGTGATCTTTACTAATCAATTCATTTTTTAAAAGTTAACTGCCACTAATTAGGTATTCTGAATTTATTAATTGATTTTTTTCCAAATCTTTTGTATTTTGATAATATTTCATTTCTATTACTTTTGGATAAAAGTTTTTATTCAAATTAATATGAAACTTTCTTTTACAATCTGAAAAAATAAGATTATATATAAAAAGATAAAATAAATTAAAGAATTAAATATTAACTTTTATAAATTCTACTTATATTTAATAATTATTAACATTTTTTATACAAATGGAATGAATTTCAATATTAAAAATTAACATTCAGTTTTAAAAGATCTCTATATTATTTATAGCTTTGTAAATCTAAGGTGTAATTAGATTTTTAGAGATTAATAAAATATAAAGTAAAATAAAATACAAATTATTACATATATTTATACCATGAATTTTCACTTGAATAATACTACCTTATCAAACAATACGCAAGAAAAGTTTATTTCAAATTTTCATCCACTATTGATTAAATCATTTGAATTGATATTTTTTATGGTGAAGTTAAAAAACATGTGATTATAAACTAAAATCACCTTTTTTACATATCTATTGAATAAAGCTTAAACAATATCCAATTAAAACCACTTACAATAAGATTTTATCAAATATAATTTTTAAATATAAAGATTAAAAATTTATATTAGTTCTCATTTATAACTGATATTTAAAAAAATAAATTTATTTAAAATAGAATGTTACAAAATAAGAAATAACTTAATATCTACATCTTATTTCCAATAGTAAAAAAAAGATAGGATTTCCATTTTTTATTTTTAATAAATAAAAGCAATTTAACTTAATAATTAATAATTTTCATGACAATTAGTATTTATGTTAAATTATAAAAGATTATGTAATTAAATTTATACAGGGAAAAATTTTAATGTTTTAATGAAAGTTTCTGATATTTTTTAATTATTAAAAAATAAACTAGACTTAAACAAAATATTTGAAATTAAATTCATGAGTCATTAGTTAAATTAATTATTAATTATTTTGGAACAATTGTAATCCTTAAAAGATTTATAGAACCATTTAATAATTTATTATAATATTGTAGGGATACAATTGAAATTGGGAAATTAATTTAATTCAAATTTATAATAATTCAAAATCTTGGCAGTTAAAGTTGGCCAATTCAAACGATATTGAGCTCATTCAATAGAGAATTCAAATTAACTGGACTTTTTTATTGGCGGTTCGAATTTATCTCATCGCTGGAAAGAGACAACTCGACTTTAATTCAATACATCCCTCATATTTAAAGTCGAGTTATCTCTTTCCAACGAATGGATAAATTCGAACCGCCAATAAAAAAGTCCAGTTAATTTAATTCTCTATTGAATGAGCTCAATATCGTTTGAATTGGCCAACTTTAACTGCCAAGATTTTGAATTATTATAAATTTGAATTAAATTAATTTCCCAATTTCAAATGTATTCCTACAATATTATTTTTACATATTTTTATTTGGTTTTAATTATTTTGTGGTTCCTATTGTTTTTTATTATCTTTAATATAAATCATAATGGATTTCTTATCTTTAATTAATTAAGATTTCCGAATCTTTAATATAATTATATTAGTATATTAAAATTCCTAAATATAATTCTAACCAATAATATTGGCCACTTAAGTAAGCAAATTTTTAGATGACTATATATATTGAAAATTAAGATTATTTATTTAAAACCATGAAGCAGCTTAGTTTACGATGTGATATAAAATAATTTTAATTTTAACTTAGCAAGTTATCATGGATTTAAAAGTATTACATTAACCTGATAATAAGTTTTAAGAAACTATTATTTTATATTTTTTCATATTATATTACAAAATTGAGTGAAATTTTCAAGCAATTTAGTTTTGTCTTAACCAATATATTTATTAATATTTGTTCTGACCGAGACCCCCCCTCTAACCCTCCCCCCCTCAGCCGAGACCCCTTCATCAACCGAGACCCCCTCCCCCCCTCAAACCGAGAATCCCCTTTTATTATAGTCTTTTTATGAATTTTTTTTTTACTCAGAATAAATTTCTTGCCCTTCGGGCAGATATTACTATTAAAAATATATTTTTATAAGTTCCACTACGTCCGTCGACTTTTGTTTAGAATATACTCCCGTAGGGAAATATTTATATTCAGGTTTAATTTTGACTATCATGATTAATAATAAGATTTAATTGATAGACATAAATTGTAATTCAAGATTTTTTAAAACTTAAATCACTTAAACTCTAATATATAGTAATAATTAATATAAAAATTTTTCCTATTATTTTTAACTTCATTTAAATATAAAATTTTTTTTATTATTACTTATTTAGTTAATTACTATTAAAATCTTATTTCTTAAGCTTAGTTTATTGAAAAATTAAAGACAAATTTTGATGTTTAAGATTACCATTTGAATATATATATGAATAAAATATGATTTTAATAGTAATTAACTAAATAAGTAATAATAAAAAAATTTTTATATTTAAATGAAGTTAAAAATAATAGGAAAAATTTTTATATTAATTATTACTATACAGTAGAGTTTAAATGATTTAAGTTATAAAAAATCTTGATTTCAAATTTATGTCTATAAATTAAATCATATTATTAATCATGATGGTCAGAATTAAACCTTATTATTAATATTTCCCAATGGGAGTATGTTTTAAAAAAAAAGTCGACGGAAGTAGTCGAACTTATCAAAATATATTTTTAAGAGTAATATCTGCCCGAAGGGCAAGAAATTTATTCTGAGTAAAAAATAAATTCATAAAAAAACTATAATAAAAGGGGATTCTCAGTTTGAGGGGGGGGAGGGGGTCTCGGTTGATGAAGGGGTCTCGGCTGAGGGGGGAGGGGGGGTCTCGGTCAGAACAAATATTCATGAAATTAAATTATTTCGAGTAAATACCTTGAAATAATGAATGGATTTGATCATTTCTTAAGAATGAAGACTTCATAGGTCTTAACTAAAAATTTATTTTATCTACTCCAGAACTCTCTAACTTCTTGAGAAGCGTCATTTGGAATCTAATATTGATCAGCAGGGCCTACCAAAATGTTAGATCCCGAAAACATCAAGTCTCCAGTATCACCAAATTTAGGGCCAACGAGGTCTTAGTTCTTCAATCTAGACATATATTATTAAATTATTTATTAATTTTAAAATTTAAGTGTTTTTCTTTTATCTATATATTTTTTCAATAAATGCACAAGTTGAATTTGGTCTAGCAGTTAGCTTAAAAAAATATAAAATGCTTAAGTTTTTGATCATATGAGTAAATGAAAGCATCCTTAAAATAAAATGAATCATTTAATACTATAATATAATAGCTGATAAGTATTTAATTAATTTTTAAATTGCAACATTTAACATAATAATTAGATATTAAATTTAAATATCCTTGTCGTCTACACAAGTAGATTACTTTTCAGAGGTCCAATTTTCTTGAGCATAACCACCAAAAATCTCTTTATGTATAGATATACCTACAACTAATCAAAACCCCAAAACCCCTTAACTAGATATTTAATGATTTTAATTTTAGAGTATACTTGGGATCTTATTGGGTGAGTAGAAAGATTTTATGTGAAATGCTAAATATAAAAAAGAAATTTACATTTTTAATCTTAAGTTAAGATATCAATATGTTTTAATATAGAGTTAAATTATTGCTTAATTATGGAACAATTGCTATTTTATTTGCAAGAGAACCATTACTTTTAGGTATCAAAGCTTGTTAGCGGTTTAAAATTTACTTTTAGATCTTGTAACATAGTATTAGAAAAAAATAATTTATATAAGATAATATTGCCAATCTTATTGACAGATAAACTTATAGAATTAACTTAACTTTAGACTAAGCTTAGGTAATTTTTTGCTAAGAGTTTCCTCACAAACTAAGTTCTTCTCTAATTATTAATTTGATTATTGTAGGAATACATTCGATTTGGGAAAATGAATTAAAATTAAAATTAATTAATTATTAATTACCTTCAGTTATGTTTTTGGAAAAATGTCTCTAAACCTGACAATATTATAGTCTATGGATAGCGCATTAAAATTAAGACGGTGGTTGTTATTGCCATAATGATTTTATATCTTCTCCCAAGTGAGAAAAACCCCTTTTACTATTTTTGGGAGTTAGCTCAAAATCAAAATATCTCGCTTCCTAGGATGATTCAGGAATATTGCCAATAGTAAAGTCCAGCTAAAATTACGGCATCTACCGTATAATCGACTCATATTTGAATTTTGAGTCACTTTGAATTTGATAACTGCCATGATTTTAATATTTAATTAATTTAATTTTAATTCATTTTCCCAAATCAAAAGTATTCCTACAATATTAATAATTAAATTTAGAATATGTAAAAGTAAAGATTGAAACTTATTTATGAAAATCTATTAAAATGTTTATTATAAAATGTTTTAAATTAGATCTTTAAACATTGAATTGAATAATTATTGATGAATTTTTTTGCTCCTACTAAAAGAAATTTATAACTTGATAAATAATTAAATCTTAAATTGATTTCAAATTGAACATTTAAGCATGGCAGCTCACTTATTTATAAATCAATATTATCTTGTCAGAATAATTTAATGTTAAACTTCGGTGAAACAATTAAGAAATTCATTATTTAAATTGAAAGTGATATCAATTATTCAGTATAAAGCATGATATTTTATTATTAAGTTGAGTTTAACAAATTAAAAGATAGAATACTAATAATTATCAAAGCACAAATGTATCCTTGACAGTCCTCAAACAGCAAAATAACAGTTGCAGCAAATAAAGGTAATTAGTGTTTGAAAATTCTAACATAATATTAGTCAACAAAAATCAATATTTTTTTCACACTAGAACTAGGCTTTCTCTACTAATCCTAATAACATGTTATTACAAATAAAATCCTTCAATAATTCAGATAAAAGATTTGGTGCTTGAATGTTGGTCCTTTGTTGTTACATATAAAAAATATTAATAAAATTGGGTAGAGATATTTATTTTTCAAACATCCTCTATGAAATATGTCATCGTCATAGGGAGAGAAACGTCTAAAACAAAGTACAGCTTCATTGTACCCATGATCCTATGGAAGAAGTCCCAAAACAAAAGCTAACTTCTCAGCATCATTTATATAATAATCTTAAGATTAATAAGCATAAGTAGAAATCAAAGTATACTTATTACAATATTCACATTTGCTAAGAACTGTTAAAAATTTAATTTTAAATTCTAAATGCTTATTAAATGGTTAAGGTAGTGCTGAATAAATGAAATACTAGTACTAAGAGTAAAATTATAAAACAATTGGTTATTTATAAAAGATATCTATAATAGAAAGATATTTATTTATGTTTTTAATTAAAATAAATATATTTATTATTTAAATCTAGCATTAGATACTATATATTATATTTTATGAAAATCATCTAAAATTTCTGATGAAATATTGAAATATAGTTGTTCTAGTTAGGGTAGTGAAATTAGCTCTTCATTAAAATGAGAAAGAGAGATGTTACCGAAAACATCTAAAACAGCAACAGAGATTTCATCGTAAGCAGATATTTTGACACCCTTTTATAAAATTTTATTGCTTAAAATCAATATGTGTCTTTTAATAATTTTTAAATACTATAAATTTAAATATCTAGCACCCTTGATTCCCTGAATTAAGTCCCATGACTAGTTGAGAGCATTCCACTTCAAAAGTTCAGAGTCAGTTGAATTGTTTTCACTGCAGTTCAGAGCCCAGATGCTTCTGTCGATGCCAACTGAGAAATCTGAAAGACATTCATGATAGTTTGTGTACCCAGAGAGACTTCCATTTTAAGTCAAAAGTAATGGCTCATCATTAAGGAGTTAGACCTTTTTGTACTCTGAAGCAGAGTAAACTCTGATGTTAATGTCGCTAGTCTCATTACCAAAATGAGTATCCATCTAATTCTCTGTGATGGCATGGAACACGTTTGATGAGGAAATTTGGAAATCGTGAATATTGTTTAAGATAATCTCGTTTCTATTGTTTTAATTAAATTAAAATGATATAAAATAGTTCTTCCCAAAGACATTATAGTTCTAGTCAAGAAGATGGAAATTTCCTTATTTATCAAATCTAATTCCTTCAAATTGAAAATTTGGAAATGCCTTGGACCAGCTTGAACTATTGGTGCTATTGGCGGAGTAAGTTAATTAAAAAAATTTTAATGAAATATTTTGGAGTAAAGATAACCTCTCTTTACCTCCTCACCAAACATTTATTTGCTTACTGTACCATATATGTCTCCTGATATTTAATTTAAATTAGAAATTAAACAGCTTTCTTTTAATTTTTTAGCATACAATGAGGTAGATATGGATGTGTTTTAAGGGCATTAGCATAGTTAATGAGTTCATCAAACAAAAATTAATTATTGGATTATTTTTTTTCCTTAATTTCTTTCAATTGATAAGCTAGCAGGTATCAGTTTGAATTTTCAATGAAATATTAGTAAAATTTGGGAAGTTTTTTCATTAAAAAAATAAGATATAAAGTGGGGTATAGTCATTAAGACAGCCAAATCATTGATTGCAACATCAATTTCATTTATAATATACAATGTTAATGGTTTGAATAAATATTTATTTTTATAATTTATTTGAAACTACTCTTTTAAATATCTCCTGATGGTGAGACTGTTAAGTCAATGATATTATTGGGACTTTAGCCAACTTGTAAAGATGGAATCTTTTTCCAGGTAATGTTGCTCTGGGGTTGATCCATCCAAAGATTCTGTAAGAACTCGCTCTTCTCGAGTTCATTATTGTCACTCTTTACTTGAGTAGATAGAGATTAGTTCACAATAGGAAACATAAATTTTTATCAAATTATTTTTTAATAAGTTTTAAAATAGATTTAAAAAAATTAAATTAACTTCCAATTATTAAATCTTTCTATTTTACAATATAATTCTTAATTCAATTTAAAAATTATTTAATTACTGTTATTGAAGGATTATTATTGAAAATAATAGTAATTATTAAAACAAATTAATTTTAAAAACTGAATCAATAACTTTGAAACATTAATCTGAAAATATTTACTTTAAAAGCGTTCTCTTAATCTTTTGTTCTTGAATTATTTTACAATTGTTACTATTCTTTTTCCTTAAAGTTTAAATTAATAAAGTGAAAAGATTAGGATAATAATATTTTTAACTACTTTTATAAATTAGCATAGAAAGTGTTGATCTCATTTTTTTCTAAAGTATTTGTGGTTATATAAATCTAAAAATTATACTAATTATAGGATAAAGCTTATAAATTTAGGATTTAACTACTATTTTTACTTAGAATTTAAAATATGAATTTGTAGTAAATAAAAATAATTATTACTTATCTGGGAATGCGAGCATAGCGAAAAAAGGGAGGATCGGACTAGCTAAAAAAATGAAGAATATTCTATTTAGAATCATATAAAGCTAAACTATTCATTCAATCGCTAATACCTACAAAATAGATATAAAAAATGCCGGTCCTAATGGGATTTGGGTGTAAAAAATAAATAAAAAGAATGTTCTGTTATCATTTTAAAGATAGATCCTTATTTAGTATAAAAATCCCAGGAAAGTGATAATGATTACGTTCAGTTGAGATATTTAATATATAGAATTATCCAATTAAATGTTACTTTTAAATTAAATTTTCTAATTCAATAATTCACTTATATCAATATACTGATATTATTAATATTCAAGCTTAATAATTTGTTTCATGCTTTTAAACAATAGCACAAATAATAACTTTTATATATAGATCTAGGGTTATAAATGAGTCCTAAAGCGACAGCTACGCATGTAGAAAGAAGTACTTTTCTTTTAGAGAATCCAGATTTGGAGCTTGGGTTCTACTAAGGATTCTTACTACTAATCAATATTGTTAAATTGAAACAAATAGTTTATAATTGTAGAGTATAAAAAGCTACTTTTTAAAGTTCTAATAAAATATTCTGCTTAAATTTTGTAATTGCCTTTTCAAAAGTTTTAAATTTTTATAATATTAAAGTTTTATAATTTAATATTAGATATATTACCAAATTTATAAAAGTTGGTATTGAGCTCATCATGAAGCTACTTAAACTTATTTTTATTAAACTAATGTTATACTTACTCATGATCGATTCATATCTTAAGCTTTTAATTTAATTCTTAATGATATGTTAATTATTTAACGAATACAATATAATTAAGATCTATCATTTTATCTATTTTTTAAGTATTTATCTCTAAATTTTCTTATGATAAACTTTTCTATTTATATTGAATTAGTGATATTATTGCTATTGTTATTCACATAAAATCAACTTAGCAATTAATATATAAAAATTTATAAATGGATAATACACTTTCCATGTTTAACACAAGAATCTAAATTGTTATTAGGAAAGTACATATTTATATTTAATTAATTGCATGCAATCAAGAAAAAATTATATTTCTTCAATCAAAATTTAAATTCACGAGCTTTTAAGCATTCAATATTTATTCAGCAAATTAATAAATTAAATATATCTAAAGCCAAAAATAAAATTAATAATTTAAAAATAAAATTTATTTGCTTTATGATTTATATTATAAAATTTCCTGGCTTATTATTTCATTAAAATACTTTGATTTAAATCACCATATATTTATATAACAATATATTTGATATTTTTTCAGATATATAATAATTTAATCCGTATTATTTAAAAAATAATGTAACAATACCGATTTATCAAGTGTTAACATTAAATAAATATTTTGTATTATATTATACAGTTAAAAAGGTGGGTTAAAAAATGTAATAAGTTTAAAAGTATATATTAAATTAGAATTTTCGAAAAATTTTTATCTCGTTTGGTTTTTCAAAGAAAAGTTGAACATCATAATAAAATATTAATCTATATTTTGATAATTTTTTTATTCTTTATGAAATTGCATTTAATAAATAGTAATAAATTTGAAGCAAATTATTCTAAAATAACATTATTTAAGAAATAAATTCGATTTGGGATTATGAATTCAAATGAAACTAATCAAACATATTAATCATGACCTTTATAAAATCTAGAGAAATTCAAAATTTATTATAAATTTATAAAATGTAGCTACCGCAATTCAGCTGGACTTTACTATTGGCATTATTCCTGAATCATACTTGGAATCAAGATATTTTGATTTTGAGCTAACTCACAAAAGGAGTAAAATAAATTTGAGTGATTAATAATTCATTATAATAATAATAACATTCTTATCTTAAATTTAAATTAATTTTCAAATTTAAATAAATACCTTAAATAAAAATTATCATTGTAACTGTTTTTGCGGAATTTTTAAATATTATAATAAGGCTTTCTTTTGTATGTTGATTTAGTATATTATAAAGATTTTCTATAAATGTTAAAATTTATTAGATATTAAATTTATATTCAAAAATTCAACTTCCCACAATTTCGAAATTTTTTTAAATTAAATTTATATTTTGTTAGATATCCCCAATTTAAAAATAAATTAAATAACTCAAATACTCAACAGATTCAATTACAAAAGTTTCATATCATAAAGTATATTTATTAAACAGAATTCATAATATTCGCTTCATAAATTTATGTTTTAAATCTAAAATGTTTTATAGTGAAAAAGTTTTTATTACAGTTATAATCAAGTATAAAAATTTAATCGTTGCATAAATATATAAAATTAAGCATAAATAATATGTAAAGTTATTATATTCTGTATTTATTCTATTTTTAAGATCGTTAAAACTTTAAGTGTAGCAATATTTAAAATACATTTATATATATTATATTTATAGTTTCTTATATATTATGCAAATAATTTATTTAATTTTACAGTTTCTATAAATATTGAAAGTTATAAATTAATCCTATTATAAGATATAATAAATTATGAATGAAACGTAGCTCTAATAAATCTAATATAAATAGTTAATTCGAGTTTTTTTCAATTCATAATGGTTTAAAATTAAAATATTTATCTAATTTTATGTTAGAAATCAATTCTAAATTAGCAATATGTGAAAATTTATAAAATTTTCTCCTAAAATATTAAAAAAATTTGGATTTTATTTGCATATAAATCCAGTGATATAATTATGGATTCTAACGATATTATTTATTTAAATATTATTAAAATGCAATTAATTTGGAAAAAGAAAATCAAGTTATAAATTTAGAACATCTTATAAAGTGGCAGTTAACTTTTCAATTTTTAAAATAGTTAAGTAAACTTTATTTATATCTTTTATTTTATTAATTAATTGTGACCAAAAATAATATTGAACCGTTTTATAATATAGTTTTTTATAATTGCAATTGTACAAAATAAGAGTTATTGTACAAATAGATATTTATAATATTTAAAAATTATATAAAAACTACTTTAGATACTTCAATGGCGAAGTACATTTAATCATCAAGCTTTCTTATTTTCTTAATCATTCTCTTCCACGGTGTTAATGTGATTGTCTTGTCAACCAGCATAAAATTTTAATCTTTATCTTCAATCAATTGTAACCGGAGGTATATTGCCTGATCTGACTTGTAGAAAAGGAACTTCACATCTCTTCTCTTCTCTGCATTTTTGTTGTTGTTACACCTGCACTGCGGCTAAATTATAAGTTTAAATCTCCATATCCTTATCAGTGTTGATCTGAAGCACAAAGTAATGGCGTTCATTGGTTTTAGAAACGAAGACCTTTTGCCTGTTTCCTAATTAAATAGTAAAAATAATCTCCAATCTTAAAAGCAAGTCATTTTATGAGGGAGATCTTTATCATTATTCATTTAATTAATATATTTATTGTGATTATAAATATCTCTTTGTACAATAACTCTTCTATCCAATTGTAATTTAAAAAAAAATTTTAAAACAGTAAGATGACAAAATTGTACGATTTTGTCTTGATTAATTAATAAAAATAAAGACATAATTAAATTGTACTTTTGTAATCTTTACTAATTAATTTATATTAAAAGCTAACTGCCACTAGTTAGGTATTCTGTATTTATTATTTGATTTATTTTTTCCAAATCTATTGTATTTTGATAATAATTCATCTCTATTACTTTTTTTATAAAAGCTTTTATTCAAATTAATATGAATCTTTCTATTACAATCTGAAAAAAATTTTTTATTTGAAAAGAAAAAATAAATTAAAGAATTAAATATTAACTTTTGTAAAATCTTCTTATTTCATAATTATCAATTTATTTTATACTAATGAAAATGAATTACAATATTAAAAATTAACATTCAGTTTTAAAAGATCTCTATATATTGTTTATAGCTTTGTAAATCTAATATATTATTGGTTTTAATATAAAGTAAAATAAAATACAAATTATTACATATATTTCTACCATGAATTTCACTTGAATAATACTACCTTATCAAACAATACGCAAGAAAAGTTTATTTCAAATTTTCATCCACTATTGATTAAAACATTTTATTGATATTTTTATGGTGAAATTAAAAAACATGTGATTATAAACTAAAATCACCTTTTTTACATATCTATTGAATAAAGCTTAAACAATATCCAATTAAAACCACTTACAATAAGATTTTATCAAATATAATTTTTAAATATAAAGATTAAAAATTTATATTAGTTCTCATTTATAACTGATATTTAAAAAAATAAATTTATTTAAAATAGAATGTTACAAAATAAGAAATAACTTAATATCTACATCTTATTTCTAATAGTAAAAAAAAGATACGATTTCCATTTTTTATTTTAATATATAAAAGCAATTTAACTTAATAATTAATAATTTTCATGACAATTAGTATTTATGTTAAATTATAAAAGATTATGTAATTAAATTAATACAGGGAAAAATTTTAATGTTTTAATGAAAGTTTCTGATATTTTTTAATTATTAAAAAATAAACTAGACTTAAACAAAATATTTGAAATTAAATTCATGAGTCATTAATTAAAATAATTCTTAATCATTTTGGAACAATAGTACTCCTTAAAAGATTATAGGACCCTTTAATAATTTATAATAATATTATTTTTACACATTTTATTCGGTTTTAAATATTTTGTGGTCTTCATAGTTTATTTTAGCTTTAATATAAATCATAATGGATTTCTTATCTTTAATTAATTAAGATTTTCGAATACTTAATTATTTGATTATATAAGTATATTTAAACTTAAAATATTTCTCAATAATAATAATTGGCCACCCAAGAAAGTAAAATTTTAGATGACTATATATATTGAAAATTAAGATTATTAATTTAAAACTTCGAAGCAGCTTAGTTTTACGATGTGATATAAACTAATTTCAATTATTAATAATTATAACTTTGCCAGTCATCATGGATTTATAAGTATTACATTAACTTAAAATATGTATTAAAAAACTATTATTTAATATTTTTCATTTTATATTGCAAAATTGAGAGAAATTTTAAATTATGTAGTTTTATCTTAACCAATATATTTATGAATATTCATGAAATTAAATTATTTCGTGTAGATACTTGAAATAATGACTGAACTTTGATCATTTCTTAAGAATGAAGACCTCATAGGTCTTAATATTATATTCAGTTTTATTACCCCAAAACTCTTTAGCCTTTTGAGAAGCGTCATTTGGCACCAAATATTGATCAGCAGGTCCGATTAACATGCTATTACCCCAAAACATTAAACCTCCATTATCACCAAATTTGGGACCAACAAGGGCATAGTTTCTCAATCATATTCTTATTAATTAATAATATAATAATTATAGAATTTAATTTATTTTTATTAAATATTTTTTATTTAATAAAACTTTTAATAAATGCACAGGTTGAATTTGGATTAACAGCAAGCTTAGAAAATAAAAAAATAAAAACTTAAGTTTTTGTTCATATGAGTAAATGAAAGCATCCATAAAATAATAAAATTAATCAAGCTAAAAATTTAATAACTTTTAAGTAATTAAATTTCTATTGATATTTTAATTAATATAAATTTAATATTAATATTGATATTTTATATCCTTATCTACTACACAAGTAGAAAAGTTTTCAGAGATCCAACTTTTTGAAGCATAACCACCAAAAATTTATTTCTGTATAGAAACACCTACAACTAATAAAAATCTCAAAACCCCTTAATTATTATTTCATGACTTGATTTTTTGAGTAAATTATGCCAAGTGACACAACAACCAATATATTTATCATAAAATATAATAATATAAGATGATGAATACAAAAATAAAAATGATATAGAAAAATAAATCCTAAAAGCTATTAAGTATCTAATATGAACTTCTATAAAAACATTCTTGAACCACTAAAGATAGCATATTTCAAGAAATATAACAAAGAAAAGCAATTAAGATTCTTTCAAAAACGATAATATATTACTAGTCAACCTCATATTAATATCATACAAAACCTAGGTTTATAGTACTAACCCTAATAAACTTAAATAATTTAATACTAAAAAATCATTAAATAATTTAGATATGAGATTTTTGGTGGTCTTGAATGTTGGTCCTTAGTTGTCACATCTTAAAATTATGAATAAAATTTGATAGAATTATTTATTTATTAAAACATCCTGCGTGAAAAGCCTTGACGTCACCGGTTTCATGTCTATAACAAAGTACAGCTTCATTCAAAACCCTGAAACACCTTAATTAGATGTTTTATTGATTTGTAGGATAAAGTTGGGGTCGTATAGGGTTTATAAGAAAAAAAGGCAAATTTGCGAAATGAAAAATAGAAATTAGCGAAATTTAGGGTCTATTTATTGTAAGAAAATTCTTAGTAAATCAAGTTTGTCCTGAATTATGCAGCTAAAGCAAAGTTCTTATACAAGAGTTGCTTAGTTTAAAAAACCACTGTTATATAGCTTTTAGAATATCAGTTCTAGATCTTGAAAGACTCCAGAAATAATTTAAAAGTTCTCTCAGTCTCATTTTGACTCAAAGGTTACTATTTTAAATTGCTTGAAAATAATGCTAAGCAAAAATTAAATTGTTTATATTCAAAAATAGAGGCACTTAATCAATGAAATAAATGGCCAAGTCTATAATAATAAAAACTTAATCTAGATCAGACTTATCAATAGAGCAGAAAGAGTTGTTGTTAAAATTTAACTTCAAACCACTTCCTCATGATTTTAAAAGTGCATTTTAGTTATTAAATTAAGAGATTTACTATATATTTCCCTTTAAAACCTATTATTCAATCCAACGCCTAAAAAATTCTCAATAAATCAGAGTACTTATATACCTCTTAATGGATTTCCGATTTTTGATTTTCACTAAGATTTAAGAAGCATAAGAAAAATTTAAGCGAATGTCTCTTTAATTATAGATTTCCAGATAGTTTGAATGTGATACTCTCAGAAATGACTAAGGGTGTGAAAAAGCTCCATGATCAAGGGTATATTCACAAAGATTTGAAACGAGAAAATGTAATGCTGAATCTCTGTCCATTCGAAATAGTAGTCTAGATTTCACTATAGCAATAAGATAAACTTATATTTATTTTTGCTAAAGTACTGGGAACACCAGCATATATTCTACAGAGAGAAGTGGACTAATGTCTATTTAGAGTGATTTTTGGGCGCTAGCCACAATAATAATAGTTTCCGAAATGATTAATATGATTTATTTTTTAACAAAACATTAGTTATAATCAATAAGATTGGCTTCTAAAAATAATAAGTAAGAAGACTTATGCATATTATGTAAAAAGATGTTCGTGATAAGATTAAGAATATGACTGAGCTGATAATTGTAAGAAATCCAGAATTACAAAATAATTATTGGAAAATATACTCGAAAGACTACATAGAGCTAGGTTAGGAGGTGTGATAGAGATTTTATTAAATTCACACAATAAAATTTAAATTTCATCTACTATCCTCAATAAGACTTCAACTAAACCCTAATAATCAAATCACTAAAAAATCTAATTAAGAGGTTAAGGGGTTTTGATTGTATCCTTGATCTTTTGGAAGAAGTCCCAAAACGAAAGATTATTTCTCAGCATCATTTATATAATTTAATCTTAAGATTAATAAACATAAGAAGACATTAATAGAAATTAAAGCTAGAATGTTACAATATTCAAATTTACTAAAATCTGCTAGATATGTAACTTCAATCTTTTTATTATATACTATTAATCATTTGGGAATTACTATTTAAATAAAATACTTTGACTTAGAGTGAAAATATATAACAATAGTTTTTTTATCAAAAGAAACCCATAAAAGTAAGCTTTATTTGTACTTTTAAATTAAAATAGAGTAAGTTACTTTAAGTTGTCATTTAATTTAGAATTGAAATACTGAATATTATATTTTTTAAACATCATCTAAAATTACTGATGAAATATTGAAATTTGGTGATGGTGGTTAAATTGGTTATTAATTATTTTAGGAAAGAGAGATGTTACCGAAAACATCTAACACAGCAACAGAGATTTCATTGTAAGCAGATATTTTGACACCCTTTTTAAAAAATTATACTTGCTTAATTATTATGTGTATTTAGATAAGTTTCTAACGCATTTTAAATATAAAAACCCTTGATTCCCTCAATTTAGTCCCACGACTAGTTGAGAGCATTCCACTTCAGAAGCTCAGAACCAGTTGAATTGTCTTCACTGCAGTTCAGAGCCCAGATGCTTCTGTCGATGCCAACTGAGAAATCTGAAAGACATTCATGATAGTTTGTGTACCCAGAGAGACTTCCATTTTAAGTCAAAAGTAATGGCTCATCATTAAGGAGTTAGACCTTTTTGTACTCTGAAGCAGAGTAAACTCTGATGTCGATGTCGCTAGTCTCATTTCCAAAACGAGTATCCATTTAATTCTCTGTGATGGCATGGAACACGTTTGATGAAGAAATTTGGAAATCGTGAATGTTGTTCAAGATAATCTCGTTTGTATTGTTTTAATTAAATTAAAATGATATAAAATAGCTCTTCGCATAGACATTATACTTCTAGTCAAGAAGATAGAAATTTCCGTAGTTATCAAATCTGATGCCTTCAAATTGAAACTTTGAAAATGCTTTGGACCAGTCGGAACTATTGGCAGAGTAAAAATTGTTAAAATTTTAATGAAATATTTTGGAGTAAAGATAACCTCTCTTTACCTCCTCATCAAACATTTATTAGCTTACTGTACCGTAAATGTCTCCTGATTTAAAATTAAATTAGAAAGTTAATAGTTTTAAATTTAATTTTTATCATATTAAGGGACGAGGTTTTAGGGCTTTTGCATAGTTGATGAGTTCTTCAAGCAAAATTTACTTTTCGAATAAATTGTAACAAAGTTTCACTGCTTTTAATATGCTACCTGCTCTGATATTGGTCTGACTTTCTTAATGAGTTGATCTAGCCATAATAATTCATGAGATTAGAAGGGAAGATAGCTTTTAAAGTTTCCGTTATTTAAACTTTGCAATTGACTGATTTCTAAATTAATTCATTCATTCTCAAATATGCAGTAATAAATTATTGGTTTAATTAAGTATTAAATAGTTATTCATTAAAGTTATTTGAGACTACTTATTTACATATATCCTGATGGTGATACTCTTAAGTCGATGAATTTATTGGAGCTTTATCCAACTTTTAAAGATGGAATCTTTTTCCAGGTAAAGCTGCTCTGGGGTAGATCCATCCAAAGACTTTACAAAAATCCGTT
Source organism: Oxytricha trifallax (assembly GCA_000711775.1). Taxonomy (NCBI): domain Eukaryota; phylum Ciliophora; class Spirotrichea; order Sporadotrichida; family Oxytrichidae; genus Oxytricha; species Oxytricha trifallax. The sequence goes on along the minus strand of ARYC01002820.1, from coordinate 50,430 downwards.
TTTAACCAACTCATTACTGCCACTCTTCACTTGAGTAGAGAGAGATTGGTTCACAATTGGAAAACTTAAATCTCTCTAATTAAATTTAAATTAAAAATTTAATATTACAATATTATATTTAAATATTAATTTTTGATTATAAACTGTATTATTATTATTATTCAAAAATGACAAGCGTTATATGGAATTGTTCCACTTTTAGACATCAGATTTTTGACTTGATCTCGAAAATGAATGATCAGAAATACTCAGATGAAAACAATTTATTCTATTACTACAACTCCAACTTAAACTACTTGTACTCCATTCCCAACAACAACAACCTAAACATTAAAATGAAAAAAGATTATTAACCAGAAAAATTCTAACTGCCACGAAGTTGGTTTAGCTGCAGTCAAAGCAGAATTAGAAATTACCTTAAGTTTGTGATTTATCAATAATAGTTTTTTATTTTAAAAAAATCTGAATACCATATTTATATGATAATAAAATTGAAGGATCATTGCAGAAAATTTATATTAATTAAAAAGCAAATAATTTATGTGAATTAAATAAAAAATCTTTAAATAAATTAATAAATCTTTACCTATTTATATTAAATGATAGTTGTGTTCTTTGAAATCTTGATCATGAATTTATAAATTAATTACTATTCTATTCTCATAAAAGTTAGGATATTAATATAAGATATTAATTCATCTTTATAACTTATTTGTTTTTATAGATTTTTTATCTCATTTATTTTTAAAAGAGTTCTTAATGATTAATTTCTAAAAATTATGCTATAATCTTGACAATACTTTAATTAAGCAAATTAATAACATTTACCAAGCAATATAAAAATTGAAATAATATAACAATATGGAATAATTACTGTTCTTAAGATTAAAACTAAATAATCTCATTCATAATATAAATAATTACAGTAAAAACTATTTTTTTAAGATCTAAAGTTTATAATGAGTCCCACAGCGAGAGCAGAGCATGCAGAAAGAATAGTATTTCTTTTAGAGAATCTAGTTTTTGAGCTTGAGTCCTTTTAAGGATTCTCACTATTAAACAATATTGTCAAAAGTTAATGGATAAAAATTAAAAGTTTTAACTAATATTAAATGTTTAAAGTCACTAGACACTTTAATAAATTTCAAAAATAATTAAATTAAATTCAGAATGAGAGAATTCACATTTTTTGTTAAAAAGATTTATATTTTAGAGTTTAAACAGCAGAATTAATGTACTTAATTAGTGGAAATTTAAATTATTAGATTATCACCTCTGCCTTAATGAATTTTTAATCATGACAAATTTATTTTTTAAATAATTTAAAGTTAATAATTATAATTTAATAAGTTTATCTAAAATATCTATTTCGAACAATAAGGATTTATCGACTGTTTACATTATTTAAATTATATTTATTATGTATTTAAAATCTATAGGAATGTCAGAATTTTAGCTAAAAAAAGAGCAATTTAAATATTATATTTTAAAACTATTTTTTTAATTAACAGTCTGTGTGTTTTATAAAAAAATAAATTAAAATGATGATTAATTTTGATTTTTCAACATTCTTAAAAAGTATTAACCGTAAATATTTTGTTATTTTGCAATATATTTTTTAAAAATCATTGTGAAATATTATAAATAATCAGTACAAATTTAATGATTTAAGTTATCAATTATGTAAATTTATTTGCCAAATCAAATTAAGAGTTTGTTTTTTCTAATAAAATAAAGGAATCCTTAATAATATAATAAAATTTATTAAAATATACTTAATAACTAATTAAATCTTAATCTGCTTGCTTTTTTAACTTATTTAAGGAAATTCCCTCTCCCAATCTAAATATATCACAAATATTCAAGTCTTTTAAGGATTTGATATTTTAAATCTCCATATTGAAATTTCAATTTCTTATCAGATTTCTTATCAGATTTCTTACTACACTATTTTTTTATTTTACGTAAATTTTAAACACGATTTATTTTATAGTCAATTTTAATGAATAGCTTAATTAATCATAACTGAATATGAAAATAGAAAAAAATTAACATTATTTAAAAATGGGATAATAATCTTAAATTTTAATAAATATAAAAAAATAAGATCTTGAATTTAACAATGAAATTTCAAAAAATTAAACCAAGAGTTAATGACTTTATTATATTATGCATATAAATATATAAAAATTCTTTTGATTGAATAATGTCTGTAAATTTTTTCATTTAGTGATTTTCTTTTTCACTTAAACTATAAATATTACTCTAGTTTTAATTCTTAATTATAAATACTAAATAATAAAAATAAATTTATATAAGATTCAAAAATTTAGTTGCTATTTTCTAATGATAATTTTATCGAAACTATAATTAATAATTCTATAAAAACAAATTTCTTAAAGCTCTTTTGTTATTCTATATAATTTAAAATATATTATTTTATTATCCGATTACTTATGTAGAAATAGTTTATTGAGGTCTTTTTAATACTAAAAAACAAAACGGTTTTAAAATATAATTGATTGTCTATAAGTTTGGGGGGAATGTTTCCTGCTTCCATCATTTAAATTTATATTATACCTTGCCCCACAATGAAATAAATTTATAGTATAATTTTAAAGTCTATATTTATTAATTGATTCATTATGTATGCAAAAAGATTTGCACTAATTTTTAATTTTATAATATATGTTGCTTTCATATAATATTTTTAATTTTTATCATGATAAATTATGATTTATTATACGAAAACTTTAATTAATTAATTATTCTAATTACATTAATACTAATACTTTTAAGTCTAATCAAAAATGGAAATCTCTCTGATTAGTGCTATTCTTCCTCATCTTCATCGTCATCTTCATTGTCATCATTATTTTTATCATCTAAGTCCCCTTTCTGAGCAGTCTTGCGAAGCACCAGTCTAACTGCACCTGTGGTCTTACCAGGTAGGACCACTAAAAAAAAAATAATTTAAAGATATGTTTTTTGTAACTTACATTTTATGTGAGTGGCCACCTCCACCTGCGTTTGATCTATACGAATACTTTTTAATATATTAAGTTTTTTAATTAATTAATAGATTACTAATTATAAATCATAAATATATTAAATAGATTATAAAATATGAATTATAATGGCATAATTGATGATAAAGATTTTGAGAAATTTATAAATTTATATTTTATTTAATGAGACAAGAAACTTTCGAAGAGTGCAGGAAACTAACTTCGTGGGGCAAGAAACTTCCCCTCTTGTACATAATAAAATAATATTATAACTATAATTTGGTCCTTTGATCTTTTCTTCATATATTTTTATTCTTTCAAAGGCCAAAAATATGCTAAATTTATTTTTAATTTATATTTCTTTGTTTAAATGAATCTCACTTAATGCTTCATTATCGATCAAATTAATGATTTTTTAATTTTAATATATTTTTCTCTTTTATTTTTTAATAATTAAATTTCAATTATTATTTAAGCCATTATATTTTAGATTAAGACATCCTCAATAACTAAACTATATAAAATATTCTCGATTAATTTTAATAAATACTCGATTAATTTTTTTTATTTTTGTTTAAAATTAAGAATAGTGTTCTGAAGTTTTTTTCAAGATTTTATATTGAAAAAACCATTGTATTTATTTTGAAAAATCTTTATATTGTTTTAATAATAGCCTAGTATGAATTTAATCAATGAATAATTTTTCTATTTATTTATTAATTTCTTTAAGCTCTTAAATTAATACTATCAAAAACTTTGTATATTGATATAATAAATAGATTTATTTATTCAAAGCTAAATTTCGTTAATAAATTTGGAATATTAATATTTTATTTTTACTTATAAAACATTTATTTAGCGAATATTTCAAAGTTAAACATTGACATAATGATATCGGATAAGAGATATGGTACTTTTAATTTATAGTTTTAAAAATTTACTATTCTATTGCTCTGATAATCAACTCAAAACTAAAAATTCTATTGTAATCTGATGTTTTGAATAATGAATAGCAAATTTCCTTTATTTGTTCAATAAAGTCTCTCATTTCATTTCTGGTAAGATTTAGCATTATATCTTGTTTTGATAATATTAATAATTTATTTTCATTATTATCCATGGAGTTATTGAATCTACGTGAGCAATGCCTATAATTTTCAATATTTTCACTTAATATAAAGATACTTTACAATTTTGGATTAAATAGATTACAGAATAGATTAGGAAAGTATATGAATTAAAATGATGATTCACTAAGGGGGATTCATGCATTTTGTTGAGTTTTGTAAGTTAAGACCTCATTGTGAGAACTCTTCTTCGAAGTTATTTCTGATGTTTGGTTGAGCAAGGTATGTGTGATTGTTAGTTGAACCTTCAAGAAGAGAATTTGACCTCTCATTTAAATAGCTAAACAACTTTTTCCATTTTTTATAATGAAAAAATTTAATTTAGAAAATACATAATAAATTTTGTATAATTTTAAAAATATTGAATTAATAAGTTAGATATAAATTCCAAATTAAGATTTCTCAGTTTTTGACTTTTTATTGTTTTATCTTTAAATAAAGATATTAGAGAATACAGCGTTTATGAATCGTAAAAAGCTGTTTAGTCAAATGAATTAATAAAACAAGTTTAAGAAAATAATAATTAAGGATTAATTATAGTATTTAGGACTATATAAGATTGAAAAAATATAAAATAAATATAATTTAATATAATAATTGTCTTTACTTAATGTCGGAGCAACAGCAGAAAAAAAATAAATTTATTATGAAATGATAATATTTTACATTAATCTTTTACTTATAAATGATCTTTTATTTAATAAAAAATTAAATTAATGTTTTGTATTATAAATAAGCTTTTTTTGATTATTATTTGAATTATTTCTATATTTATTACATTTATATTTAGAATGAGAGCAATTTTGATTAGAAATTAATATATCATAAATTAAAAAATGGGGGGAAACAATCTGTATATTTGAGGGAGGGGTCGAATATGAAATTCTTCCATCCTTTAAAAGGGCAACTGAAATTTCATTGTATGCTTCAACTCTTTGAGCTGTGATGTTATAAACATCATCAAAGTTTGCAGTTTAGTTGTTCCATTTAGTAAGGCTTCCAGTTTAGACCATATTGGAATTAAAATAGGTGCAATTTATGCCCCATAAGGTTCCATCACTTGCAACTGAAATGTCACTTAAGCAATGAGAATCTTTTTGGAAGTAGAAAAAGAATTTTTCAAGGGTGTTGTTCACAGTTATGAATACTGGCTAGCCATAAAAGATTACAATTTTCTTGTAGTATGAGGCTGAGTACACTTATATATCAGTGGTATTAGAAGAATTGCTGAAGTTATATTGACTTTGATTGTATTAGCAATCATAATTTTCATACTAGATAACAAACACAGTGCCGTTGCTTGATGGAGCAACGTCTTAAACACATGGCAAAAGAACTTCATCTTGTGAATTCTTAGCGTAAAGAGTGTTGTTCTGATCAATAAGATAGAAGTTGCCTTCTGAATCAAATCTTATCTTTTTAGTGTTGAAATTATAGAAAACGTCATTCCACATATCCCAATTAGGATTATATCTGAAAGCTCTTGACACTCTTTGCTCAGGAATGATAACAGTTTGAACTCCAAATATTTCGCCGGTTGGAGAAACAAAGATATCGCTGAAGCCATCACCAGTTTAGTTGTAGTCAATATCTCTTGTAGTATTCCAGGTAAAGTTTTAGAATTGATTAGACATCCAGAGCTTTTGCAAAAACTTGCTCTCATTCATCTCTATAATTGATTAATTTAAAACAGATTCTTAATTCATACCTTAGTTTGAAGAAGTTTAGAGCAATGCTTAACTGGCAACCATGCCTAAGGCAAAAGTAGCAAAATAGGAGAAAATCATTCTCTTTGACAGCTTATTGTTAATGGCGTCCTTCTTAGGATCTTCCAAATTCTGGGCAGAACTCATATTTAATATTATAAATCCTTAATTAACTTGCCTTATATATACATGAATCTGATTTGATATCTCTGAAATAATATTAAATTAAAAATAGACGTATTCACGTATTCATTATTAAAACACTATTTATTTTTTATAATAAATTGTCATTAAAACTTAAATTTTCAAATTTAGGAGATTTGTTTCTTTAGATTTTTTTTTTACTCTAATTACCTCCTCAACTTACCCTGATACATCTCAACTAAGTTTATGGTAGAATTTATCATTATAAACTAAATTTATAAAACCAATTGGGATCAGTCAATCACAACAATTATATAAATACAATACTCAATCTATTAAAAATAATGAGAGTACGTAATTATTTTTAAATGTCTAAAAATTAAATTTGTTTCATGCCTAAAGAATTTAAAATATAATAATAAAAAGATTTTATTTATGGTATTGCCTAATATTTTTAAAACACTATTTAATTGTAGGACACTTTTTTAATTTGTATTGTTTATGAAAGGCATGTATATCACATTTTAGCAATCTTTACATATTGGATAAAAATATTCCTTAATATCAGTAATTTAGCTCATTTTTAACTAATAATACATATTTAGCCAACCAAAAAGTAAAAAGGAAATAATAAATAATTAAAATTAATATAATTGTAAATCAATATACTGTTTTAATGTTAAATTAGATGGACTATACCTAAATCCTTAATAATTGATTAGTTTATAATGATTAAAAAGAATTTTGAGTTAACTCAAAAAGTCAGGCTTTAAGATTGTCGTTATATTATCCTCATTGTTCCTGATATTTAGAATAAGACTTGCTTTAGGCTCTGTTTTTACTATGTTTTCTTTCTTTGCTCTCATTTTTATTGTCTTTTTGTCTTCTAGCACTCAGCTTTTGAGTCTGCTACTTTTGGTAGTTAGGAATCCCACCTAAAGTGTCTCTTCCTGAGTCTGGAATGACTTCAAATTTTTCAACGATAGCAACTGCTTAGTCAGATTCATTAAACTGAGAGATGTCTTCTTCCCTTGTTTTATTGTTGTTAGACTTATAGTCACTTATATAGGGTAAATGGTTACTCTCTGTAAACTTGCTCTTTGACTTGGTTTATTTCTTAGGGCTTTGATTAGATTTCATTGAGTCATTTATTTTAAACAAAGAGCTCACAGTTTTCACCATTTGGAGTGTCTTAACTTTAGAACGTTTTTATGTTGGAGTTTAGTCACCCTTATTAAGTTTGGTTGTGTTAGCATATGAACTCTTTGAACTTTTAGAATCTTACAAAATTTACTAAATAAATGAAGTTAAAATTTATAAAATGGGTAGATCAATGTCAACTTCTTGTTTTTACCTGAGCATTTCCAGAAGTCTCTAATTCTTCTTAGAACTTGCTTTCGAAAGAAACTTTTTAAGCTATACCTAAAAAATACTTTCTTCTTGTCTTATCAAAGATTATTTTGCCAATGACTCTTATATTGAAGAGTGAGTTTTGGAATCCAAATAAACTTCATTTGTTTTTTATAGTACAAATTGCTGACTTTTATTGAAAAGCACTTGAGTTATTGCGTCGATAGTCCTTAATTTTTTCAATACTAGAGCAACATCAAGTTCATTTGTAATCAAATATTTAATATTTAATAACAAATAATTTTTAGCGTCTTTATAAATGAATAGCCTTTCTAGCTTTGAAATAAGTCTTATGTGTATCATTTCCATTTCTTCGACACATCCTACAAGTTAATAGAGTTTCAAAACGAATAGCTTCCTTTAATGGAGCAATATAAAAACCTCTCTGAATCAACATTTTATGTGTCAAATTTTTGATTGTTTGTAAAAGGCTTTAGTTTTGAGTCTCCTCAAGCTTTTTCCTTGAAGAGTCATCCTCATCTAAGTCGTATTTCTTCATTTCAAGCTTAGATCTCTTTCCACCTTTTTTACCTCCATTTTTACGATTGTCCACTTTGTAAAGTTTGGAGGAAAGAGAACGGTAATAAAGAGCAGACTGAATAAAGCCTCCTATACTTAAACATATCAAATTTACGACACCAGCCAGACCTCCTGTTGAAGAGAGCGCATCCGTAACTGACTTCACATTTCTTTCGAAAATGTAAACATTTGGGTCTTGCAGGTACCCTACCATGAGAATTGGCCAGCCGTAAGGCATATATGAACCAACCTTCTTTGTTGCAGTAGTATATGGGAAATAAAGATCCTAGGTCTTTCTTTTATCATAAGTTAGGTATGTTAGAGTTTCCTGACCAAAACTTCTACTCAGGGAATTATCTTTTAAAATAACTTAGTTTTCAGTCATTTGGAAGAATTGCACATTGAGTAAAAATATAAATATTAACCAGAAATTCGGGAATAATCAAGATTTACATTATAATATTTAATTATAATATTGAATTACATAATAAAACCGCATTTGAACCCAAACAACATATTGATTTGAGTTAGAGTGCAGTATATTGATATATTTAATATTTATATAAAAATTGCATCTCGTTTATTAGAGATTGCATGCTGATTTAATTAATAATATTATCTTAATAATATTTAACACATTTTTAATATAGAAAATTGAAAAAAATTTTAAAATTATTTATTTTTTAATTGTGATTAATAGTAAAGGAATCATGATAATATATTAATTAAATCAGCATGCTATCTATAATAAACGAGATGCAATTTTTATATAAATATTAAATATATATATATTAAACTAAACCGAAACCGCAGTCTAGCTCAAATCTATAAATGCCGTTTGAGTTAGAGTGCGGATTTAATTATTTAATTCCTAATATGATATTTAAATATAATAATTTAAATTTTGATTATTTCCAAATTTCTGGTAAGTTTTTACTAATTGCAAGAGCCTTTGGTCAATTGCAAATGCCTGATGTCTAAGAAGAACTTGACTGGATTTTTGTTAAATTCATATTGATCAAAGTAAAACTTCTTATCGTACTAATAAACAAGGGTATATGGAATAACATAAGCTCTATTTTATATTTACTAGTCAGTTAAATTTTTGAATTATGAATCCTTAAATTAAAATAAGAAGATAAATAACAGCATTTGTTTCTTCCTCGGTCTTGCAGACTCTTCCTTAACCTGGGGCTATTGAGTCAAGAATGGTTTAATTGCAATAATCGATTGACATAGTCCACAAGAACATGTCAGCGTTATCCCAACCTCCTCTTACTGTAATGTTATTAGTATGTAATTAATTAAATGTGAAGTAGGGAGTTTAAAGCGTTAAAAATCTTTATATTATTAGTAGAAGGGCAGAAGTAGTAACCATTTATACCTAATTTAAAACATATTGTAAACAATTAAACAAAAATTTCTCGGCATTAGCATTTTAATCTCCGAATCTACCTTCCTAACAACGAGTGAAGTATATATCTTTGGCAGAGTAAAAAGAAAAAGCACCTTTGTAAAAACCAGCACTACCTAGCTGCTGCCCGTAGAATGATTTGATTTATGGTAATAATAAAAATATTATTGAATTGTCTTTTTAAGAATGAGAAGTATAGATCGATGTTGTCTCTTACGTATTAGTCAGGGCCTGTGTACATGGCTTGAATAGCCACGTCCCATCTGTCCTAGAGTGGGTAATCGAAGAGTCCGTTGGACACATCGAGCACCTTACTTGTAGTAATCATACTGAATTCCTTATTCCAAACGTCACTAAAGTTATACATGAGGTAACCTGCAATCCATTATAATTTTTGCATTTCCCAAAACATTCTTATCTAATTATAAATTATGAATGATGAAATAAGAAATAAGCGAGAGCATTCCACCGAAGGCAGTTTTGAATTTGGTGTTGCCCTCGAAGGTTAGAGTGATAAGAGAACCAAAACGATCGAAGCCTCTTATTGATTCTGTAAATTTTTCCTAGAAAGTTCTGTTCTGACCTGCTGGTGGTTGATCACTAAATGGCATCTGATTAATTTATATTTAATTATAGTAAGACTCTAAATAAATGCTTATAAAGCTAAGGTATTTACTAATTTAGTCACACTCTAATTATTATTGTCGGAATTCAAAGAAATAGTAATTTTTAAAGGAAATAATTTTAAAATACTTTATATTGATTTTATTTAATTGTTGGTTATATTGACTTAATTCTTATAAAATTAAGTAAATTATTATTAATATATAAGTAAATCACATTTTTAAAGGAGCACAAAAAACGATTATATTCCTATAATATATAAAAGAGGACATAGAAAGAGGCTTGAATTTTAAGTAGCAAATTTAATGGGAATAAACATTGAGGATTTTCCCATTTGTATTGCTAATGTTAATATTTATACTCAAACTTCCCATTTATTCAATAATTTTCAGATCAGGAGCACAAAATTTAAATGTAATATATTTTTAAGAAAGTTTTCATATGTCTAGTTGAATTATTTTTTCACAAAACAGTGTAGAAATGAATTTTACCCTTTTATGCTAATAAAAAGTGCTTTAGTGCTTTATTGCTATTAATACTCAAATCCCAAATTTAAAATATTTAAAAATAAATTAAAATATTTAAAAATAAAAATTATAATAGATACACAATTTATGTAAAAAATGGTGATATTAACATGACATAATAAAATTGATCTAAGAATCCATAATTTTTAGTAAACTTAATCGATGATATCAAATTATTGATAAAAGTAGTTCCAATAATAATTTTAGTAGATTTTATAATTAACTTATATTAGGGGTTTTGACTGCTTATAAACACATTAAGTATAAAAACCTATGAATAAAATTGAATAAATTTGGCTTCTTCTATTCCAAGAAGATATTATTTTATTTATAAATATGAAGAATTTGAATAAATTAAAATTGAAGAAACTACCTAACGAAAGTATTCGTTTCTAAAATAAATCTGATGGTTTGCTTATTAATTTAATTTTCTTGTATTGTGGAATATTTTATAGTTTTTTATTTAATTTCTGCATTTATAAATATTTACGATTTATAAGTTTGTAATATTTCCTTAAGTACTGGTCTTAACTATTAATAGTAATCTGGGATATTATATAGATTGCTCATTCCCCATACTTAAATATATTCCTAATCAAACTTAATTTTAATTTATTTGTTTTATAATTGGTTAATTAGGTTTGATAATTACTAAGAATTAAAAATTTAAATCTAAAAAAATCATTTATAACTCTAAATAAAGTTTTATTTTAATGAAAGGCAAATAATTAATATTTTAATATATTTTTATTTGTTTGGATTTGAGTCATATTTATTAGCTTTTTTTTCGTTTTTTATATATTAATTTAATTTATACATTTATATTTTTATTTTATTTACCCAAAATAATTTATTAAAAAATCTCTCTAAGTGAATTAAAAGACACCCCAAACGCAAAGCTTTGACAATATTATTATATGAATTCAGAGAAACTAAAGTTTATTAAAAATCCATGTTTTAATCATATTTAAGTTGGAAAGACAAAACAATAAGCATGCTTAGTTAGGTTTATGGCAGATAGAATCTGTATACAATATATAAATTAAAAAGAATATTGTTAAAAAGTGTAGTAAAAATTAATATGTGAAATAGTTTTTATATTATATATAGATTTATACATAATTTGGCAATATAAGTTAAATTTCTCAGGTTATTCAGATTTAATGTGTTAAAATAATATTAGTTAAAATTTATATGTTGTTTACTTTTTTATTTCTATTATTAGTACAATATAATACAATTATTTTTATAAATAAAGAAATCAATAATAATTATCAATTGTGTTTATATTATAAAGATATCGATAAAAATGCAGAGAAATTCTCAACAGGAAACAAATATAATCATAATAAATTTAATTTATAACATTTTATATAAAACGCAATGATTAAATTATAGATAATCTAATCGAATGTCTATGCAAATAAGATAGAGAAGGACCACTCAGATGTCAGGGAAGGACATGAAAGATTTAATTCCAGACATGGCCAATTTAGATGAAAATGATTGGGATAACAGTAATAGTGACGATTTAAACAAGATATCTACTATGTTTATTATTAAAAATAAGAGTGGAAGTGATAAAGGTAGTTATAATCCAATGAAAGACAGTAACTTTTAGAGCCATTATTAAACTATACTTTATATAATTTATAGCCAAATCTCAATCAAGAGTAAAAATCCTACACTTTAAACTAACAACAATGACGATGACGATGAAATGCCAATTGCAATAATTAGTAAAGACCAAGATTCAGATGACGAAGTGATGGACAGATCTAATTTACAACAAAATAGACAGAGCGACATAAACTTTATGAGGAAAGATAACCAAACAAATACAACGAGGATTAGCATGGACAGAAAAATTGATAAGAACTATTTTAGTGTGCTAGAACCATCGTAGTCTAATCAACCTCTAAGGAGTGGCACTACAGTTTAGTAACCCCAGAGGAAGGGCAGTTAAATTCAACCGCAATTTGATGATAGTGATAGAGAGTCTTATAATCAGCATTTTTAAGATAAAGTTTCTGACAGTAAACAAATCAAAGAGATAAAAGAGAAGTTTCAATTTTTAGTTTTTATGAGTATTTTTTTCTTTTTAACTCTTTTCACATTTTAATAAAATTTTAATATATTATTGGTAATTTTTAATAATTTTTATATATAATATATCTAAAACTGTACTTTTAATTTTTTAAATAAAATTAAATTGTTGTAAGAATGATTTAATTGAAAAACAAATCTATAAACATTATTTACTTATTTTTACTTCATTATAATTTAAAAATTATTAATAAATCTGTAAATAATTTTTTTAAAAATATCTAAAAAACATAAATTAAAACTATTTTTTACTCAATTTATAATTATTAAGATATCCCATAATTTCTCAAAGACTTAACAATGATCCATCGTACAGAAGACTAAACGAGCCTTAAGAAACTTTTAATGCCCAATTTATCAGTCCCAGAGAAGACTAAGCCAAGAAAAGCATGGGTCTCACTCCCTCTCAAACTGAATTATTTGAGAGCAATCTCAACAGACCAAGAAACAGAACTGTAAAGAATGTTACTGCAAGACGCCAAGAATTCGATGATAACGATATTCTAAGCTAGATTGAAAAACATGAGAATGAGGAGCTCCAACAGTTTGGTTAAGATTTTGGAGTGGAAGATGACGATGAATTTGATGGTGGAAATATGATGGACAGATTGCTTAGTGAAGCGGAGAACTTGAATGAAGAAAGATTGAGAGAGACTGCTTACAGCAAAGCTAATGGTGGAGGCACTAGCATCAACAGCAAGAGTGATAATAATAATAACACGATGGATTAGCAAAATATTGCTAGTGTTGATGGGAGTATCATAACATAAGCAGAATAATCTAAGAAGAGCGTAGGTGCAAGAAGAACAAATGTCAGATTTTCAACCTCATTCGATGATCAGCAAGTGAAGAACAGTTTGGTACAAACTCATTCCATCTACAGAAAAATGAGGAAGCAGTCGGATGTTTCTGACACTGTAGAATTTAAAGCAAAGGAAGAAGTAAAGACAGAAGTTCAAGAGTAAAATGACCAAAAGAACGACGATTCACTTGACACAGAGGAAGACTTTGATAATTACTTGGAGCAGTTAGAAGAAAAAGAGAAGACTAATAATAGTTAGTAGTAAGAAGAACAGAAGAAAGCTGAGGAAAATGTTTAGAGCAAAAGTATTGGAAATATCAGTAAAATTTCTGGAAACAACAAAGACTTGATTGATGTGATTTAAGAAGTGGAGGGAGAAGACGATGAGAATTTCTTGGATTCTGATGATAGTTTTACCAAGGAATTTTACCAAACCATGCATTAAGATGTCTTAATCAAGGGCATGAACCCAAAAGATCAGCGAAGATCTTAAAAGCTTCAAGAACTAACAAAAGAGGACTGGGACTATAAAGATTTGATTAAACTTATTGATTGGAATGAAAGGCGTTATCAAGAAATTGCTAAAGCCAGGCTAAAAGAAAACTCATCAATAAACTTGAAGAACACTCAGACGACTGACATTAAAATAAGAACTTTCTCAAATTTCATAAATCTGAACTCAGTATCCAAGAAAATGGTAAGCGAAAGATCTTTTTCTCAATCAAGAGCGACATGTCTAGGGTTAAGTGAAGACCTGCTTATGATAGGAAATACTGATGGGTAAGTTTGGATGTTCGATAGAGAGTCAGAGGAGGACTATTCTAATTTTACTGAGAAATCAAAGGAATTCATTGGAAACTCAGTAACAGCTATTGATGTGCATCCAAACAGGACAGAGTATGTTGTTGTGGGATATGAAAGAGGTTAAATGGTTTTGTTCGATGTGACAGAACCTAAAAAATCAATAAAAGTTATCAAGGATCATCATAAACTAGCTGCTATCATTAACATTAAGTTCGTCGATTGGTATGGCAAAGTACAACCTAAACATGTGGATTAAGTAGAAACTGAACAAACCAAAACTTAAATCCTTTAAGATGAAGATTTAGACATTTTTAATATATATTCTTATAGATAAGCAAGCATGGATGTTCATTTCAATAGATTAGAATGGAAAGGTAATCATCAATTCAGTTTAAAAAGTTCTTTTTGTTCTAAAAGCAAGTAAACATGTGATAATTGACCCATCAAAAGTTAATGTGCCTATGTTTACAGCTTTAGCTTGTAGGTTCAAAAGTAAGTTTCATGGAAAAGGAGAGTATGATGACTTACCTATAATTGCTCTTGGAAACAATCATGAAGTCAGGATAATGGAAGCAAGAACCAATTTCAAAAACAAATTAAGATTTATATATAATAAATACATAATTATTGTATAAATACGCATACAGATTTCTATACAATAGATAGACCTAAAAAGATTTACAATAGATCATCTAATGACTTCGAATCTTTCCAGCCATTCTCTCCTTTTCTATCTTGGGGACATGGCCATTCACCAGTTTTAAAAGACAGACCACATTCATTATTAGCAATAGCTTGGGGACCCTTAGTATAGCTAGTTGTATTAATAGACCATGACGATACTGACACTCCATTCATACAGGATGGATATTACATCCTGAGAAATTTCAACACAGTCGACCAGAAAGTAATAAGGTAGCCAAAAATAAGAAAGTCTGTTAGATTTATGAACATCGAAGACAAATAAGACGATGAAGATGACGATTTAAGGGAACTTCTTAATAACAAAACGTCAAAGCAATCGATGATTGATTTAAGATCTCGTGATTCTTTGGCAAATAGCATTTCCATGCTAAATGAAGAAACTAAAGAAGTTGTTTTTGAAGAAGTTTATGATGATTCTTAAGCTTTCAACTTACCAAACTTATTCATTGAAGCTGTACAATTTTTATCAGATAGCACCCTAATGGTAATTACTCAATCTCAGGAGATAAGAGTCTTACATACATCTTCTTTTCACCCTGAAACGTACGATGCTGATAAAGTGAAAAAATAAACTAAAAATTCGTTAAGACAAACACCAATTCCACCAAGGTCTTCAGTAGAGATAGAACATGGCTTACGACTTCCTTCAGTTATGAAATCAGAGTATGGTGGAGGATTATTCAATTAAACTATTAAATTTTTCGAGTCTAAGTTGGTAGTTCTTACAAGCAAAAACATTTAATCTTGTAATCATTTGACTTGGCAAGACTCAATTACTGAGTTCAAGCGCTTAGTTTAGGATGATTTAATCAAAGTGTTCTCTAGACTATTGGACATTTATAAGGGGAAGGTTAAGGGCTTTTCGGGGATTCCAGATAATTCTACTATTAGAGAAATTCAATTAAAAGCTGGCTTAAAGCTCAATGTGAGAGAAATTATTTGTGAGAAGATTAAAAGCATTAAAATTCTCAAAATCTTTTAAATAAATACATAGGATATATTTTTTATCTGTAAGTTAATCGACAATGCTTTAAAATAAATAAAGTAATCTTAGTTCCTAATAAATACTGTAAGTAACATAACTAATCTAATAGCAAATTAAAAGTTTTTATAATTTATAGAGAATCAAACTTACACATTAGTATGTGTTTTAATTGAGAAAACCCAGATGAATTCTTTGTCGATGCAAAACCAAGCCTTTTTAAACATTGAAGGTAGAAAAACAGGCGAGAGTGATGACGCAGATGTGAAATTAGCAATAAAAAAACTTAAAGAATTCCAAGAAGACCGCAGAAAGAAATACCAGACTTTGATCAGAATTTCAATAGAATTTTGTGTTGAGCTAAAAGATTGCTATTTCCTCTTCTATGACTTGTTTTTGCTCTTCAAGGAAGAACAACTTGAAGACTTATTTATAGAGGAACTGGAGCCATTTATCCTGGCTGGGAAGTTTTAAGAGTGGGAGATACCAAATGATATACTATAGGAACACGTTATTAACTACTACAAAAACGATCCATCAAAATCTGATACTCTTGAGAAAATTATTATAAACTTAAATTTCAACCAAATTGAAAAGAAAATAGTGCTGGAATTCATTCATTTTAGCGAGAAACAATTCTTGAGTACGGCCATTCTGTTTTTGTACACTTAAGTCATTGAGAAGAAAGATGTAAGAACTATATTGATTTATTGATTATAATGTTATAGAATACTTCATGTGTCTAAGTTTTATGCTCACTGTTTGAATATAACTTTTAACTTTTAAGACCTAGTTTTATCTATATAAAGATGGGTGTGAATGTTTTTTAAAATCAATTCTTAAAAGTGAATGAAGGTTAAGCCAAAGGTTTGAATTTAACTTCAGTGTTAACTTAACTTGTGTTCGATTAGATCTCAATAATCATCGTCATCTCCATTGCCATCACCATCATTATCTTCATCCTCGTCCTCTTCTTCATCTTCTTCCTCTGCTTCAAGTGCTCTTCTCCTGGCTTCCTCCTCTTCAATCATCTTTCTTCTAAGTTCTTCTACCTACTTCCAGTCAAGCGCAGGGGCATCTTCCTCATTCATCCTAGCCAACTCCCTTTCTTGTCTCTACTTCTCCTCTACCTTTCTTCTTTCTTCGTCTTCTCTTCTGCGTTTCTCCTCTAGTTTCACCTTGATCTCCTTGTCTTTTTAGCTCTCTGGCCATACTCTGACTGCTCCACTTCCTCCTTTGCCGGGTTTTCATGATTAAAATAAAAAATTAACTTGCTTATGTATATATGGGGTGGCTATGGGGAAGCATCCTCCCCCCCCTAATGTATACTTTTTATTTTGTAGTCTGATAGAATTTTTGACGCTGAGTAATAGTAGCTAATAAACTTGGGGTGTGCGAGCAATAGTTTTTGAGCTATGTCCTCTTATAAGTCAAAGAATTATATATAAAATCATCATAAAATTGACAAAAATTTTCAATTTTTCTTCAAATTTTTAATTTTCATAAAATTATCGATTTAAGTGAAAAATAAGAAATTTAACAAATTATATAAATCTTATTTAATTATTAACAATAAAATTGAAAAATAAAATTATTCTCTCTTATTAAAAAAATGCAAAAATAATTATTTTCAATTTTATTGTTAATAATTAAATAAGATTTATATAATTTGTTAAATTTCTTATTTTTCACTTAAATCGATAATTTTATGAAAATTAAAAATTTGAAGAAAAATTGAAAATTTTTGTCAATTTTATGATGATTTTATATATAATTTTTTGACTTATAAGAGGTCATAGCTCAAAAACTATTGCTCGCACACCCCAAGTTCATTAGCTACTATTACTCAGCGTCAAAAACTCTATCAGACTACAAAATAAAAAGTATACATTAGGGGGGGGGAGGATGCTTCCCCATAGCCTATGGGGTTAGATGTTGAACTTGATGTATGGGTTAAGATTCTTTAAGACATGATCCTCAATAAACTTAGTGAGCACGACCTTAATCTTTCCAGTCTTAGGGTCAATAAAATCTCTCAATTTAAGGGCAATGTCCAATAAAATTTCCTTAAATTCGAAGAACACGATTTCAACTCCTCTCACGAACACCAAATGTATAAAATTATACTAATCTAAATCTTAAATTTCGTTGTTTAAATTTATTTTAGATGATAAATGTTGAGAAATAATCTGCTTTCTCCATTTATCATGGGATTGCTGAAGTTCATGCTCTTCTCTCTTTCTCTTAGTTTCCTCATCCTCAGATTCATCTAAGTGTTTTAAAATACTCATAATTAATTAATCAGTGATGTTGAGATTGATTTGCCTAGGATATATTGGCATGAGAATCTTAATGAGCTCCAGATGTAGAATAGTGATTAATCACAATAAAAATTTAGAATGATCTTGTTTACTCTTAGCTTACATCTAAGCTTTCTTTAACATCTCCTCTTTAGCATGTTAAGCTTGTATGTTCTTCACATACCCCTGGAACTGCTCATTCGTCAATTTGGCTTCCAATTTTGAGTCAGGTGAGTAATACTTCTCCACTGAGGAAATCAAGTCACTCAATTGCAGTGGTCTCTGCTTATTGCCATCGTTTCCACTTCCAAGTAGTTCTGTTTTCTTGAACATGTTTATCAAATCATCCACTTCAAGTGTGATGTCCTCTACACCGAATGATGAGGATTTGCCACGTTTTGAGAAGAAAGAGAACACTTGCTTCAATTGAGATTCATATTCCTCAAATACTTTCTCTGCTATCTGAATCATTAAATATATCTATAAGTTTTAGCTCATTAAAGTATTATTAATTTTAAAGTTAATTTTGGAGACTATTAAGAGTAGTTTTCTCTTTAGTTCTTGCCTGCTCCATTTCTTGATTGATTTGTTGCTTCTAAAAAACAGAATTTATTATTATAAATTATGAATGTTTACTCTTTTCATAAGTTTCATGTTTTCACTCTTGAGATTTTTGAATCTATTTTACAGCTCATCAATATCTTAGAACTCTTTATTGTCTCCACTGTCATTCACTACATCCTATACAATTTTATATGAATAACCCGAATGATTTCATTATTTGAACATACTTCTAGGAATTTATTGAATTTCTTGTGTCTCTCCAGCTCTTCTCTCTTTTCCTGCAACTTAGACTTTTTAGTCTCCAATTTCCTCTCCAAATCCACGATTTAGCTCTTTTTCTACTCGATCGCCATCTTTTCCTGTTCCAGTTTGGCCTCCTCATTCTTTCGTTTATTTGCGTTTTAGGTTATAACACTGATTTAATCCCTGACGTAGTTTATCATGCCCTGCTGCTCTTTCTTGAACTCGTTCTTTCTACGCTCTAATTCTTGTGCTTGCTGGATAATGTCCTCTTTTTAGGTGGAAAACTTGTCGTCTGTTTCACGCTCTTCTCTTTCTTTCTGGAGGAGTCTCACTGCTTACAGTGGTCTTTGACCTATGATAAATATTGTTAACATATATTATAAGATTGGAAAATTTAAGAAAATAAACAAAAACTATAGTAATTCATTCAAAAATAAATGTTTGTTGGTAAAAAACAATATTGCTAAGAGAAAGTAAATATCTCTAACTGTTTGAGTTTAAGCAGTATTTTTATAGGAAAAATAGTTAATATTTAAAAATTACTTTAAACAACGTAGGCTCTGACTTTATTGAGATCTTCATCGTTGATTTTAGACTTGTTGTTTTTCTAAATAGACTTGTTTATTCTTCGGAACAGTTCCTCAATCTCTGCCTGCTGATTGATATTCATATTTCCTTTTTCTAATCCTTTATTATTATTATTAAAATTAAAATATATTAAAACTATTTAAAAACAGTAGCAGAGATAGAGCTAGAAATTAAATATTGCTGAATTTTTAAATTTAAGAAGGCTCAGTTATAATTTAATACTTATTAAATTAAGAAAAGTTTAGAAAAAGATGGAATTAGAACCGTTACCTAAGGTGACATTTTTACCTGCTCAACTTACTGAGCTGGTCATTAGAAATTGGACTGGAGACATCATTGACTTTGAAAAGAATCATTCAAATAAAATACTCTTATATAAATGAGGTTAATTGTATGCAATTATTTATTGTGAATGGATAGGTAAACAATTTAATATATGAATTCTTACTAAATATGTAATATTTTAGATCTGCAAAGTGTATCATGGCTAGGGAACTTGTGAGTTCAGAGAAGGCCACACGTTTAAGGGTGAGCTAAGATACGGTCTGTTGCATGGAAAGGGTGAATTCACCTGGGTCGATGGAACCAAGTACAAGGGAGAATTTAGAGATAATGAAATCACTGGCACTGGGAGATATGATTGGCCAGATGCTAGCTTCTATGAAGGCCACGTTCTTAACGGATTAAGACATGGAAAAGGTACCTACACTCATCCCAAGGAAGGAGTCGTGTACGAGGGTGAATGGAAAAATGGTCTTAGACATGGCCATGGTGTACTTAAATACAGAAATGGTAGTGTATATGATGGTAATTGGGAGAGAGGCATGAAATGGGGTTAAGGCAAAATGACATATGCCAGTTAAAACTACTACGAAGGTGACTGGAAGAACAATAAACGTAATGGAGAAGGTACTATGAATTGGTTGACTAGCAATGAGAAATACTCTGGTAACTGGGAAGATAACTTCCAATCAGGTTTTGGAACTCATATCTGGTTAGAAGGAAGTGGAGACAACAAACTTTTAAGAAATAGATATGTTGGTTACTGGAAACTAGGCTTAAGAAATGGTCAAGGTACTTTTTATTACTCAAATGGTAGCAAATATGAGGGTGAATGGAAAGAAAACTTAAAGAATGGTTATGGTGTGTTCACTTTCGAAGATGGTACTTCCTATCAAGGACCATTTGAAAATGATAGAATGGTAAATAGAACACTTTAAGGTGTCACAGCTATTCAATCTCAACAATAGCCAACTGATGAAGGTAGAAGCGTAGCAGCTGAGGAGAAGAAAAATGCAAGCGAAAAAACTGGCGTAGGGTCAAAAGCAGCATCTTAAACTACTAAGCCTGCATCTGGCTAATCTCCAGATAAAAACAGACAAAGTATAGCTTCAAACAACAAATAAGCTTAAGGTATGATGGGAGCCACTCAAATGGGACAAACTGTCATGTCAAATGCTATTATATAAAATAGTTTTTAAATTTTAATGCTAATCAAACCTAAAACACTAAGTTCTTGGCTGCAGGCAGAGCAAAGAAAGAAGTTGAGCAAAATCCCTTCAAAACATTGATTGATATTACTGACCTTATTGAATTTGAGCAAAATCCTACAGATGTTGAAAAGGAAGTTTTATTATTTATCAGTAATTTCTATTTTTTTTATGTTATTTTAAAGTTCAAAATATCCTCTTGAGAAACAACAGTGATATGAAGGCTTGGTATAAATACTATGCTAAAAAGGTTGAAACTCTTAAAACAGAGGAAAGTTTCGCTTTAACTCTTAGATAGATCTGGAGATTCCTGAGAGATTGTTAAATCATCGGACCAGATGCCACTATTGCATCCTTTGACAGAGTCTACTTCCAGGGCAAGAAGAATCATTTTACTCTCCTTGGACAGAAAGACAAGCACAAATTCAACTACTTACAGCCAACCAAAGCTGAAGATTTGATAAAAGGTGATGATTTAGTAGCTTCAGGTGGGAATGAATTGAGCAACAGAGGTGTTGAAGCCAGGAAAAAAGCTGAAGGAAAACTTGACATTGATGATAGTGTGATAAAGAGAGTTGATGACGAATCTGAAGAGGACGAAGAAGAAGAGGAAGATGCCGAATCACTCAAAAAGATGTTCAATGTCGAAGCTGAAGACCTTCATCAAGCTTCTAAGTAAGGACAATTAAATTTTTTAATTCTTTTAGAGTTGTATTGCAAAGACAATTCTTCGAAGCTATTGTAAGAGCGGCATCAGTAAAGTACTCTAATAAAGCTGAATTACCAACTCTTGCCGATAAATTGGACAATTTATTCAAATACAAACTTGCTCCTAATGCTACTAAGAACAAAGCCAAATCGATCGAGGAAGAGGTAAAAATTCATTTCTATTCTAATTAATTCATTTTTAAAGAAACAATACAAGATAGCAGAGAATTAAAGTAAACCATATCTCATGCATAGTTCAATTTGAAAACAAATAGGTAAAATTAAATACAGATAATTATTAAAATAATACAAATATGTCATCATTACTTGATCGCATGGCTGATTTTGCAGCAGGCCCTATAGCTGGAGGTATGAATATATCAATTTTGATAACAAAAATCAGTAAACTTATCTTTTTAATTTAGGTTTCGGCTTGGGTGTCAGAATCCTGGGACCACTTTTTGTGATTGGTTTCTACGGCCTTCTTGGTCTACACGCCTACGCATATTTCAATGTGGTAATTCTAGTCTTAAAGAAAAGATTAGGAGTCACATTTGGAATGATATGGGTATGCATTGGACTCATTTTGCTCTACAATATCGCCTACAATCACTTTTTTGCTACATTTATTAAACCAGGAAGTCCCTCTGATTTAAGAGTAAGCATAATTAAGTAAACCGAACATTCATTAAATTACATTATAAACCTAAAATCGATATTTGATCGTGTTTAAAATGACTTTATTAGAAAATAGAAGGACTCCGTAAAGAAAAGAAAAGACGTGAGGGTAGAAAGGGATTAAAAACAGTGGAATAAGACGGAAAAGTGAAATATATTGAAGACGATAGATTTGAGGGTGTCTCTAAGGATGTAAAACGTTTATTGAGATACAGAAATAAAACCATCACTAATTTGGACCAATCATGGCATAAAAGATGCAATAGCTGCAATTACATCAAACCATTGAGGACGCATC
The DNA here is from genome assembly GCA_000711775.1 of Oxytricha trifallax. Classification (NCBI taxonomy): domain Eukaryota; phylum Ciliophora; class Spirotrichea; order Sporadotrichida; family Oxytrichidae; genus Oxytricha; species Oxytricha trifallax. The sequence continues at coordinate 27,683 of ARYC01002820.1, read as the reverse complement.
ATTGTAGTGTATGCAATAGATGTGTTTTCCTTATGGATCATCACTGTCGTAAGTTTATTAAATCAATAATTGAGTTTCAATATCTTCTTTACATACGAATGTCTAAATTTTTTACTACAGCATGGGTTAATAACTGCCTTGGATTAGAGAACTACAGATATTTCCTTCTCTTCATTTTATACTTATTCGTTGGTGTGGTCTATAACATGATTACCATCATAGCTATTTGGAACCATCACATAAAAATAAAATATTTTTTAAATATGCAAGACTTTTACATTTACAAGTAGAATCAATCAATGATGAGTTTCTTGGTGATCCTTGACTTCGCTCTCGCCATAGTGTTAGTTGGCTTTAATGGCTGGAACTGGTTCTTGGCTCTAACAGGGTACTCGACAATTGAATTCTGGGGCAGCACCTCAAGAGTAAGCCAAAATAGTTTAAATTTATATTTGTATATAGGCTGGAGTTTAGAAGTACGATTACAATTTCAAGAGCATTAGAGATAATTTATACAAGACATTTGGAACTTATTCAATTATTGCTATTCTTTCACCTTCACTCAGAAACATTCCATTCAGTGGAGTGGAATCACTAAATAAAATATAATTGAAATTAAAATAAATAACTACTTATCATTCGTTTTTAAATATTGAATGGAGTTATCAAATGAGAGATTAAGGATATAATGAAAAAGGAGAGAAACTGGTTACACATAACGATGACGAATTAAGCACAAGAACTACTCAATAAAATACTCAGGGGAATAGAGTAAGCGATTCAACGTTAGACTCAGTAGAAGAAGAAATTAAAATATGAAAACGAGAGAGTGTTTGTTAGTGTAAGAACTGTCTATTATCAAAGTAGTACACTTTAATTTTTACCTTAATAAACAATAGACTATTTAATCATGTTTTATTGATAAATTAAAACTAATTCAATCGTCTTCGTCATCTACACCTTCATACTTGCCCAGTCTTTCCCTCAGTTACTTAATCTTGGTGTTTTTATCTTGAATCATTTTCTTCATGTTTGTGACTTAAGTTAACTAATTAACTTTCTTTTTCAGTTCGTCCTTAACATTGAATAGTTCTTATCGCATGAAATAAATGTACTATATATTAGAAATATATTAGGGAACATGTTTTCAGCTTGTTCTTTTACTTGCAGTTTCTCACTCTCTATTTAATGGAGCCTTGCTTATAAATCTATGACTATCTGATCTGATTAGAGCTTGCTGCCATCGATTTAACTATTCACTTCAGATTTTTATGAAAGTGACTATGTTAGTTTCGATTGCATTTATATTTAAAATACATTTCCTATTCATTTTCAAGTAGTGAAAATCATTCTTTAAATGTATTGCAAACCCAGTATTAATTTCCGGGAAGCATTGAAAAATTATAATAATATTAATAATGTATTGCAAAACCTGGATCATTTTCTTTAGGTTATCATTTTCTGTTCTAAGATTTTGCAATTCACTTTGCATATTGGGATCTTAGTACATTGCACTGCCCAGAGTGGGCAACTTAGAAGTTATAGTAGACTTCTTCTGCAGAGAGAAGACTTTATTCAACTCTAGATTTTCGAAATCTTTGATATCTTCCAGTGCCTTGTAGTTTTCCATGTAGTTAACATCAGCTCGTAGAGTTGAATTTTGCTGTTCTGCATCATGCATCATCATTTAAATAAACACTCCTATATTAAGGTTTAGTTTAATTACATATTAATTTACAGAGGAAATTTTGATATAAATTATCAACTTACCTGACATTCTATAAAACATCTCCAGTTCTTATCTGACTGTTTACTGCATTTCTTATCTTAGTCTCTCGAATGTGCTTTCCATATCTGATTTCGTGAATATTGCTGATTTTAAACTATATTTAGTTTTGTTGAATATCAATCATTTTATTTAATTAGTTAACCTCTGTAAGAATTCACTTGTATACTCTGGCATTGATAAGTTCCAGAATTTATTGAGGAATATTTACATTCTTAATTAAATATAAATATACTTACCAATCTTCTTCCACATCATCAATAGCTAATTGAATCTGTTTATTGCAGGACTCTTTCTTTAAATTGAAGAAACCTAGGTATTTCTTCAGCAACTCCTAATGATCAGGCTGGAAATTTATCAATTGTTTTGACTATAAAAATGCATATATTAGTAAAAGTAAAATATTGATGATCAAGAGATATTTACCATTTTTTTATAAACGCAAAAATTAGAATTTAAAAAATAGATTATTTAACTTCTTTTGAATGATAATTATCAATCTTACTTAGTAACATAAAAAATTTGAGTAGATAAGATTTATTCAAATTTAAATATAGAGATATCTTTATAGTTTTACAATTAAAGATTCATTATTAAAAATATAATGTCAATTACTTGGATATTTGTTTTGACAATTCTCTCCTATTTTGTTTGGACGAGATATCTAAAGATAGTTCTAAGAATGAGATATTATAAAGCTCAAGGTGTGTCTTTTCACAAGGGCTTTGTTCCAGTACTAGGCCACTTCTATCAAATCTTGAAATTTGAAAAGTAACACAAACCAGCTATTTATCCCTTAATTGCCTACATCTAAAACGAATTCGGTTAAATAAGAGATGAGAAGAATCAAAAAGTAATTAAGTAATGCGCTCTCCCAAAGTTTACAGGGATCATTTTCAGTCAGAGACTATGCTTAGTGGTTAACTAACCAGATGTGGCTAATGAACTATTTATAGCTAAGAACAAATATTTCGATAAGCATCCCTCAACTGGAAATATAGTAAAGAATATAGCTGGAGATAGCATATTATTCGCTAAAACAACCATGCTTTGGAGCCAGAAAAGGAAGGCAATATCTCAATCTCTGTACAAAGATAAACTTATCAAAATGATGGAAATAAACAAGCAAATTGTTTGTGAAACTATGATTGAGTGGAAAGGAATGAAAGAATTTGACATTGTCAAGGAGACTTCTAACATGCTAATGAAAGTTGTATTAGCTAGTGCTTTTGGCAGATAAAATGAAAATCCATTGATTGAATAACTTAATTAGGGAGTGAAATCTATGGTACCTATGGGATAAGCTCTCTCATAAAATGTAGGCAGAGCTATTGAAAGAGAATTTTAACTTCATCTTCTTGTGTTTCCAGAACTTTACCCTTATTACATATCAAGAGAGGATAAGGAACTCGCATTCAATTCACTGTATATAAAAATATTAATAATATTTTTGTAAGTCAGGAACTATATCAGTAATCTTATCCAAATAAAGAAAGATATCTATCAGAAAACTAAGACCTATTAAGGAGATGACCTACTTACCATACTCTTATAAGATGAAATTTTTCAAGGTCATGATGAAATGATTCTAGATGAATGTGTAACTTTCTTCATTGCTGGTTCTCAAACCACTGCAGTGACTACTTCAAATCTAATCTGCTATCTAACTTAAAACAAAGAGTTTTATGACAAGATGATAGATGAACTCAAATCCAATCTAGTAAGTTTTGGTTAATCTAACGAATAGCTGGCTAAAGATATTGATCTTGAGAGTGTGGATAATTTACACTTCTTAAAACAGTGTTTTTATGAGACTTTAAGAATTGAACCACCTGTGCCACTGTCATCGTCAATTTGTCTGACTGAAGATCAAAACATCTGTGATGTAGTAGTCAAAGAAGGAGAAATGATGATTGTTAATATTTACTAATTGCATCATAATGAGGAATATTGGTAAAAGCATGATTAGTTCTTACCTGAGAGATTTGATCCCTAAAGCCCTCTTTATCTTACCCCTGAAGGCAAACCAAGAAATGCTACTTGCTTTGCACCTTTAAAATATTAATTGCAAAATTAAATTTAATATATTCTTATTTTTTACCTTTCTTGGGAGGGAAGAGATCATGTCTAGGCAAGACTTTTGCAGAGACTACTTTCAAGTTTATGATGCCAATATTACTTAACAGTTTTGAGTTCTAATTTTTGGATGAAAACTAAAAATTAAATAAACCAGAGAATAATGCTTTGATGTTTAAGAGACCCCAGATTTTCATGAAATTAATTCCTAAGTAATGAATTCAAATTATCATTCAATTTATTTTATCAAATGTATTAAAATTCTTACTAAAATTCAAACAATAATTTAAAAAAATGTTAATAAAAATTTGACTTTAAATTATAATGTTCATTAAATAAATAGTATACAATTTTAGTAATTTTTATAAATAGATAGTTTTATATAAATTTTATGAATTAATTTAAAATTATTTGTATCTCTAAAATTTTATCTTTTATTTATTTTTAATTTTAATTTACAGTGGATCAATTTTTTATTGCATATATTTTAAAATTATAACATGTTTGATATATTAACATTTCTGATTATTATATTTTAGGAAAACTTAAATTAAATATATTTTAACATCGAAAGAATACAAACAATTTATTTATACCATCCTTAACTATTAATAAAAGTAAAAAATATTTCATGATGTAAAAATAAATTTGAAATGCAATAGCTTATCTCATATTACTGTTTTAAATCAAATAAAGTCAAAGTCAATTTTAAAAATATCTTGCTCTTGAAATTCATTAATAAATTTTATATGTTTACAAGCTCTTAAAATATTATATCTAATGAAATATTAAATTTTTCTAAGTATGATTCTTGATAACTTTTATAAAGCACAATAAACATCTTAGCATTTAATGGCTTGTTTTTATCATATTTATTTTTAGAACAGTCGATTAATTGACCATCCAAGTTAAAAATGTTTTCAGTGTTTGACCTCTCTAAGTATTTCAAAAGAGTGATTATGTTTAATCATATGAAAATTTTGAGAAGTAAGTTTCATTAAAAATTTTGCTAAATTTAGAAATATGATAATTAATATTAAATAAAAAATAAAATATAATTCTATAAATATGAAAATTCTATAAAATAAAAGTTATTATATACAAATAAGTTTAGACTTTGATTTAAAGAAAATTTACTTAATTATGAATAATACTTTAGAGGAATAATTTTAATTTACTCTAAATTTTTTTTTATTTGAAGTAATCATAGTCAATTATTTTTATTTTAAAAAAATAATATATCTAAGTATTTTTAAATGAAATAAGCTCTCCTACAAATAAACAATATGCTGAAACTTTATTTTAAAAGTGATAGAACCATTAAACATATTAAACAATTCAATTTTAAGGTTATCAACCTATATTTTTGCCTTTCATTAGAAATCGTAGTTAAGTATGAAGTTTTTGCTGTATTTAAAATAATTTTAACAAATATTATTTAAATTATTAAGAATTAAACTGCAGCATTTCGTTTTCTCTTCATGTTACTCGATCTTTAATATTATCCTATTGCTCTATTTTTTCAAATTATAGCTCTGCATTTAACAAAACTTGCTATTATTTTCCTACCAGATAGGTTAAATCTAAATATTTGTACTGATTCTAAATATGCCTCAAAAAGTATCTTAATCTTAAGGGGAAGATTCAGGGTAAAATAAATTGAAGATTTAGCATTTTCTGTAGTTATTTGTGTGTATTGAAAGTTCTCTAGCATTTAAAATTGTTATATTTCATAACTAAAAATAGTATTTACCTTAATTTAATAAAAAAAATAATTAAATTTAGCAAACAGCAATTTTATTTTTCTAATTTGTATAATTCTCAGTTTTTCTTTTTATATCTTAATGTTACAAAGTTATATAAATAATAATATTATTTAATTTAATTTTAACAACCATTTAGTCAAGTATATTCAAAGTTGGGCACAATTTGTAATTAAATAGGATGGTTTTATTATAATGAAATATTTATCTTGCCTTTTATGAGTATTTAGTAATAATATACATCTATTTTCAGTAATATCTTCAAAAATAAGGAGAAAAAATCTATAGAAAGGCAATAACTTAATTCTTGCAGTAAAAAAAACTATTTATCATAAACTATAAAGAAAGAAGGTATCAATTGAGATGTCAATTTTACTTAACATTTATTACACTATAAATGCTGAAAATATAAAAGCTAAATTGTAGTGGATTAATTTTTATTTTTATTAGTGACATGTTGAAAGTAATTAATAAGTCCTTATACTGCTAACAACAATTAATATTTTGTAAAGTATGAGCTAACTCCTGTTTTTAACATCCATCCAGAAGTAGTATCCTTTTTTAATACTTTTTTGTATTTTTTCAAATTAAGAGTTTTAGTATTAACTTCCTAAGACATGCTCTTGTTCTTGTATACTAGACTCGAAAAATTAAGCATGTTTTTATTAAACTGGACAATCTACCTGAAGTATCTTGACATTAAATACAGGGTGATCATATCGCTTCTCATTATTCAATAAATTAAACATTTTACATTTTTACAAATAATTATTATAAAAAGACTTATTTATAATATATTTAACAATAAACATCTATCTTTCCATCTCGCTCAAATACTTATTCAAATAATATCATTCAAAATATTTTTTAATTTTACAAACTTCTGATTATTTTATAAAACTTGGTATTACTCAAACTAATTTTGATTTCGAAAATTACTTATTTATTAAGATGAAAAAACTATTTTATTTAAATTATAAAAATCTTGGTATTAAGTTCTATGCCATTATTATGTTAAAAATATGAATTTTTATTACACAACATCCCATTTTTTAAAAATATATTTAGATGAATTCATTTAACTAATTATGACTAAATAAACATTTTATAGTAGTCCCATTAAATATAATACCATGATATTTCTGATAAAATAAAAATAAAAATTATTATTAATTTTAATAATCATAATAATCTCTTTATGTGTAAAATACTCTTTTTATGATACAAAACCAATATAAGATTACTCATTAATGATGTTTTGCAGGAATTAATAATCGCCAACTAATATATTTTCAAATCATGTTTTTTTATCATACTTTTATAATTTAAAGCTTGCAGCTTCTTCGAAGTTTTTGGAAATTGTACAAAAGCTTAATTAAATTGTAATATAAATAAGTAAAAATATATCAAATTTAAATATTAGTAGCTTGAATCAGTAAAGAGTAAATCACAATAAAAAAAATGGAAATAATAAAATAATTTAAGGCATTACACTATATTTTAATAAATTTTGAACTTAATGATTATACAATTAAATTTAAATTTTGCTGAAATTAATTTAATAAACTACGATCTTCCATTTTCTAGAATTTTAATAAAAATAATTAATTTTTAAAATATTTATTTCCTAATAGATTTATTATATTTAAATTCCTTAATCCATCGATTTCTCTATTAATTATGCTTTAAGTTAGATTAGACATTTCATAGGTGAGGTTATATTTTGCAAAAATATCAAATCATCTAATATAAAATTCAATTTATAATAATAAATTATTTTTAATTAAAATCATGCTCTTAAATGAGATATTATATTTGTTACTTAATTTAATATATAATTCTTTTAAAATATTAAATATTAGTAAAAAACACATATTTATGAAGATATGCTTTATTAATGTGAGTAATTAGAGAATAATGATTGTAAATTAATCCCGTAGTTAAAACCAGTAATTTGCTTGAAATGACTTTAACACTGACTTTATTTTTAATATTTTCACATTCTTTTAGTTTTCTCACAAATCTAAAATTATCACTGTAATTCCATATCTCATAGTTAAATGTTCCATTACTTTAATTCTTAATAAATATAATTTTATACGATAAATTCTTCAATTGATTTAATATTTTAAAACATAATAAAAATAAATGTTATTAAATAAAGGATTTAATTCTTAACACAAAGCAATAAAAGATGTTTGCTTATAATATGAACTTCTATTACCTTTAATATAACTTATTTTTATTAAAATTGCTGATAATATTGATTTACTGACTCATGAATGGACGTATAATCCTTGAAATAATTTATAAATTGAAAATAAATTAATTAAAAATATATTCTTTATTAATTTGAAAGATGCTACATCATGATTTTCATAAGGATTAAAAATAATATCCATCTTTGTATTAAATATTAATTGATTTAATTATATTTTAAGAAGGAATTAGAGAAAAAAAAGATTTAATTTAGTTCATCTATTATATCTTTATAACCTAATTTGACAATGAAGAAATATTTATTATTAAAATTTTATAAAATTTTAAGATTGCTTTCTAAATACTTTTTAATATTACTTTTTGAAGATAGATTAAAGAGTGATGAAAGAGAGAATAATAAATTTGAATAATTTTAAGATAATTATAATATTTGCAGAATAAAAGCTCTAATTCAATAATGGTAGATGAGACTCCGCATGATCAAGAAAATTATGATTACCTTTTCAAAATTTATATTGAATTTATTATAATTAATATTAATAAAATAGTCCTGATAGGAGACGCTGGAGTTGGAAAATCAAACTTATTACTGCGCTATACTAAAAACTAGTTCAATTTTTTATTGAAAAAAATAAATACATAGTTGTGATTTGAATTAAATTTGAAATCCAAATAAATAAAAATAAATTATATTAACAGTTCAAGATAAATTCACAATCCACTATAGGAGTGGAGTTTGCTACTCGTAATTTGAAAATGGGTGATGATTGCTATGTGAAAGCGTAGATCTGGGATACGGCTGGGCAAGAGAGATACAGAGCTATTACAAATGCTTACTATCGGAATGCGGTCGGAGCACTCATGGTTTATGATATTTCAAAGCCTAACTCATTTGAGATTAATAATTTCATTAAATTATCATGTAATTTGAGAATATATAAAAGTGGATGTAAGAGCTGAGAGATCACGCAGATTCAAATATTGCCATTACTCTAATCGGAAATAAAAGTGATTTGAAACATCTAAGAGCTGTCAAATTTGAAGATGCTCAGAAATTAGCATAGACTTATTGTAAGTTTTAAATGGATTAGGAATTATTGCAAATGTTTTACTTTTATATTCACAGTTTCAATGAGCCATTTATATTAGAGATTTGTCATTTAAGATTTGAGAAAGCGAATAAACTTTAATTTTTTATTAAATCCAGTAACAAACATTTAAACTATAGAAATCCCTTTTATCGAAACTAGTGCCTTAAATTCAATGAATGTGGACGCAGCTTTTATGAACTTAATAAATGAAATCTATCGCTTAACTCTCGCTGGGAAATTTGACTATGGATTTATGGGGGGAGGGGTTTCCAATAACCAATCTACAGATTAATAAGACGACGATTAGAGTCAAAATGGAGATGCTACAGCAGGAGGGTAGAAAAATAAAAAACATGGGCATCGTGGGAAGCACAGGAAATCTAATAACCCAAACAATTTAATTGTGATAATTTAGTTTAAATTAAGCTATAATTTGGGGAGTTATATCAAAATAGTAAATAAACAATAAAAATTAGAGCTTAAAGTTAGAATAATAAGAGACTAAGAAAGATGCAAGAAATTTATCTGGTTGCTGTGGAAATCAAGCTTAGTGAACAATCAGCATTTCAAAGGAAAGATTTAAGATTTAATGTACTAATCTAATAAAATAAATTCTATATATAATCAAGAATGTATGAAGATAATTGTTAATCCTATTTGCAAATTTAAACTTTATCAAAATAAATTACATGAGATGAGTATAAAAAGACAAATTAGTATTAACTCTAAAAATTTTAATTAATTAAATATAATAAATTGAGCTTTTCGGCATATGTACTATGCATATATCTTCTTTATTTCAGTTACATTCATTCTGCTTGTGCGGATTATTTATCTAAATTCATGATACACTTGCTCATGCTGAAGTCTTCTTTGGCGCCATCCTTTCTTACAACGAAGAAACATCTGGTCTTTTCGTAACTTGGGTGTTCACCAGCCTCAAAATGACTGAAATCTCTCATCTTAGCCTCAGCTTTATCGTGATATTGGATGATTTCCTTAATGAATTCCTCATCATTGCCTGTCAATTTCTCTCCGTCCTTCTTCAAGTTAAGGATTGCTCTTCCCTTTGACTTTACCTTGCTGATATCGGTATAGTATTAACCAGCAATTTCAAAACTGAGCTTGGGTCTCTTTGAACCATCTCCGTTGTCCTTGGAGGCACCACCTTCTCTCTTGGCTAACTTTAAGGCCTTTTATTACTTCTTGATATTTCTAAGTTTGGGTTAGATACAGAATTGATAGTGACCACCTTGCTTTTGCCAGAAGTCCTTCAACTCCTCCCCAGCAGTCTTGGTAAGGACAAAGTTTCTATCTTGAACCTTAATACTAGACTCTAAGAGCTTATCGAGATTTGGTTGCTTAAGTTTGTAAGATGAAATGGCGAGATCTCCTTCGAATTAATCTGCTCTAGAGTAGACAATCTTTAAAGTTGGGTGCTTTTACTTGACTTCATTCTCGATTTCTTTCCAGTTTACTTTGAAGAGATCTCCTGCTTCCTTTGGTTGAGTCTTGAAGTGAACAATGACTGCGTTTTCGAAATCAAAACCCCAAAACCCCTTAGTGAGGTTTATAAGTGCTTTGATTTGTAGGGTATAGTTGGGGTCTTATTGGGGTTAGTAGAGAAAACGCAGGTTTTTATGAATTTAATGAATATTTAATGAGTATTATTGTACTTAATTCAAACAAATTTTATCTGCTTATCTTTGTGATACCTCTTGAATTTAGCAGCCTGTAGTTGTTTTAGTATATCATCCAATGATTATCGTGGATATGCTGGAGCTTTTACGATGACCATCTCAACTATCTTCTTAATTTTCATTGCATATTTCATCTTGCTTAATATGTTTAGCAGCCAAACTTATTGATTATTTCTCATGTTTTGTTCCAAAGTATGACATACTTTCCATATCGCACTCTAAGATAATTGCAGCTACCGCCCAAACATCGCATTATACAGAGCCATTTGTCCATTTCTCTCTTATAGGGAAGTATCCTGGAGTGCCTAAAACCTTAGCTAAAGTCACTATCTCTTGTCTTATTGCTCTGTTGAAATCTATGACTACTACTTCTAAAGGGCAGAGATTTAGCATTACATTTTCTGGCTTCAAATCTCTATGAACATACCCTAGATCATGGAGCTCTTTCACACCCTTAGTTATATCTGTGAGTATCTCATTCAAATCATCAGGATATCTATTATGGTAGAGATACTCTCTTGGAGTCATTTCAAACTTCTTTAGTCTCAATGCAATAAAACCATGACCAAGTATAACTTCGTCGAGCTTAGCTAAGTTCTTGCATTATCTTTTTTAAGCCTCTCTTAGTACTATGTATTCATTTGCACACTCATTTTAATATTGCTCGTTCTTAATGAGATACTTGAATGGATATGCCTTGTATGCGAATTCATCAACAACTATATGTTTTATCTTGTTAGGTATGTCAATATTCAAATAGTTTTCAATACAGCTGCTTATGTCGACTGCATTTAATGCAGGTATATACATTGCTCTCTCTTATAAGCAAGCAATATACATACCATTTGCTGGTTTGTTCATTGACTCAAACCGCTTCTATCTCTTAAGTCTCTCCTACTGCTCTATTTTTGAATCAAGAGAGTTATTTTTTCTTTTAGCAGGTACAAGCTTTTAAGTTTCCTCATCTTTAATCAGGAATTCGCTTAGATGATGCTTTTGCATATGTCTCTTTACTTTAGCTGAGTGCGTATAAGACTTCATGCAGGTATTGCATTTTATCTACCATCTACTTTATCATGCTTGAAGTAGATCTTAGCTCTACCAGAGTGTACCTCTTTGATGTGTCTCTTCAAGCTAGACTCATTTGAGAAGAAATTTTAGCAGTCTTCACATTAATATGTTTTCATTTTTTCTATTGGTTGCTGTTCCTTATCTTCCTCAACCAATTCAATTTATGTTTAAACTCCCATCTCAGCACTCTACTTCTTGTTTTAAACTTAAATTTTAAAGATCTCAGCTTCAAACTCTAGAGCTCTTAGCTCTACCTCCTTTTCAATATAAATTATTTCTGGTTTCTTGGAGGAGCCAAAGTTGAGCACTGATTAACCTGTTCCAAGAGAAACTGCCTTACGATTTAAGTTAGCCGCCATGTTTAAATTCAAATTTAAATTTCTATTATTAATAAGTAAAAACCTCACTGGCTATACTACCTTTGTATAGGAGCTGGCACTGCAGCAACGATGGTTGATTCTTAGGTGTTAGACATCATATTTATACTTAGTTTATTACTATAAATTTTCTAATTTTATGCTTAATATTTTTAATTTTGGTACCAACTGAGAATAAATTCAGGTTGGTACTGGTACCAATTAGGTTTTGAACCATTTTGGAACTTTTCCATTAAAACCTCATTAGTTAAAAACTAGGTACTAATTAAGTTTTGGTACTATTAAATTGGTACCAATTAAATTTAATCGAATTTAGTACCGGTACTAATCAAATTTAAACAAATTTAGTCCTAATTTAATGGAACTAAATTGATAAAAATGGAGCTCCATCTCTGAAGTTTGTTTCAGCTTCTGCCAGCTTTCTCCACGTATCCTTACCAAGTTGACCTTCTATAAGATGCCCATATTTAATACTAAGATTTTTAACACTAGGATCCAGAACTCTATATATTACAATTTGAAATTCAATAACAAGAGAAGGAACAAGGATGGAATCTATAAGTACTGCAATGAAGAGGGTTGAAGCTTAAGAAATGATCTCAAGATTTAGAAGCAAGGAAGATCTCTAACGATGCCTCACTTAGCATGGTAAGCATGTGACATATACTTAATCTTATGCTATAGTGGGTTTATTCCTTCCAACGATGGAAGGTACCAAAATTTCATTCTTAAAAGCTATACTCTGCGATGAGAAGAAAGCCTTCAAAAACAGTGAAATAAAGTTGATAGATATACCAAACTACCCAGACATTTCAGTCACTAATCTCTACGAGGATGCGATGAAAGATGAAGAGTTGGTAGTTTATCCTCCTACCAAGAAACAACTCTCTAACAAGCTTCCAGAAAGGAGCTTCTTCTTTGGAGTTCTTGGCACTTTAAGAGAGAGTTATCTCAGGACATCATTGAAGAAGCTCACAAAAAACGCTACTCTATTTCTCCTGAAGATTAAAAGAAGCAAGGCACACTAATAAGCGAGACCTGGCTCGCTGAGCTTAAGAAGCACCCATTCCTCTCTAGTAATCTTTGATTCATAACTTTGTAGGGAAACCTGGAACTGGTATATTCCTAATGAAAGAGCATGCGAAGGTTCACAGAGAGAGAAAGTCATAGACTATTTATGAAGTGAGCAAAAGACTTTATAAAGATGTCTAAAAGCTAGAAGAAATGAACATAGATGCAGGAGCTGGCACAAAGAGAAGAAATATGGGTCCAAGCAAGCCTTAAGAAGAGGAGAAGAAAGAGAAGCCAAACCCCTTTATGGGCCAATTTAATATGTGAATATATTCATTCGTTTAAATCTAAAACTTATTTATAAACATTCATTCTTCCTTCTCTCGCACAAACTGTTGTCTTATCTACGCTTACTCTCTACAGCTGCTTTGAATCAAGTCTACTGTATCGATAGGCAAGTCATGCATAAGATGATAGAGCAGCAGCTTCTTGTAGTGAGTCTTGATTTAACTCCAGTAGAATTCTATTCCATTAAATTAAGGACTATAAGGAACGTTATAAACAGGAGTTATGTTTAGTTCTTCATAGGCTTTCTTAGACTCCTTAGTCTAATGAACTGAAAGGTTGTCAACAAACAGGATGATCTCTTTATTGCTATACTTCTCTCTGAGCTTGTGTAGGAACTCTATATACTACTCTCGCTTAATAGAGCGAGGGTGAATGATATAACTCTCTAAGCCTGAATCTTCACTTATACTAGCTAAAATTGCATGGGTGACTACCTTTACTTTTAGTCATAAACTTCTATGTTATCATACTTCTTGTACCTAGACTTATTAATAAAAGTGTTGAACGTAAACACAGCTTCATCTGCATGTATGAACTTGATGTTATTATCAATAGCTCTCTGCATTTAATCATATATATAGTTTAAATTATTACTATAAAATGGCACTGTAAAATCAATCACTCTCTTCACTCTGTTGACAGTCTTGACAGTAATACCATTTCTTCTATAAATGTTGGCTATAGTCTAAGGAGAGATGCGCATATCAGGAAACTTGCGATGAAACATTACAGCTCGCTAGTCTAGAAGAAAGTGTGCCCAATACTTTAAAGTCTTAGAGTCACAGAGGTAGTCAATATGGTGCTGTGAGAACTTTTATTTTCTAGTAGGATGCTTTCAAGTACCAGAATTAAAATGCTAAACAGCTAACATGCAGTGATATCTAACAGTAGAGGCACTCTTGTGTAAGAGCTTTGCAATAGCTGCATAATTCAATACTGGTTTGACTTAATCTATATTCATACTAGTACCATACCTAAGCTGAAGCAGTAAATCTAAATATTTCTCATCATAAATCGACCCTAAATTTCGCTAATTTTTATTTCTCATTTTGTAAATAGGCCTAATTTCTCTACTAACCCCAATAAGACCCCAACTATACCCTACAAATCAAAGCACTTATAAACCTCACTAAGGGGTTTTGGGGTTTTGAATCTTGGTTGACTAGGATGGGATATCCCTTTTCGTCATATTATACAAGGCCATCATCAGCTCCTTCCTTTTCTTCTTCTTTTCCAGCGGCTTTGGCATCTCTCTTTCTCAAACCGTCTTCTCCCTTCTTGGTTAACTCTGGAAGAGCCTTCTGACCGAGTCTTCTAACTCTCTTGCCATCAGCACTGACCTCTACGAGTTCTGAAGCGCCTGCATTTATGGAATCAGCGATTTGCTTTTCAGTGATCTTCATCTTCTTGATTTTATTGCAATTCAAAATCTCAGCGATGTCTAACCAGCCCTCTGGGTTGCTTTCAATTTTATCGTGGAAGTATCTATCGTGAGACAAGTTGCTATCGGACAAGTAGTACTCGATTTGCTTTTTAATATCAGCAGTTGATGAAACCATATTTAGTATGTATGTGCTTAAATTACGAGCTCAAGTAGTGATTGAGTGTGTTGTGTTTTATTATTATATAATAATTTTAATACAATTAGGCATCAATTATACTTAAGTATTTAATCAAACCAATCAAATTGAAAATATTCACAAAAACATTTATCAAACTTTTAAGTTTTCTTCGAAGGCAATTCCTATTTTGGCTCTTAACTCAGGCATTCCAAAAAGATGATCCGCGCTTGTTATGTGAACCATAGGGAAAACGAATTTATTGAATTTTTACAGTTAACTTGTTGTATCGCTGACTATTCTCACTATATTGCCTAAATGATTGAGTAATTATATGATTAAATATTCATGGGGAAATTTCTTTTAAACTTTTCATAAAAATTAATGTCAAGTTCATTTAATCAATATCTTTCTGATCTTTAATTTTATCAACCTTAGTTAGCACAACTTATACTGGCTTGTTCAAATGCTGCAAGTCTTCTAGCATCTACAAGTCATTACTCTTTAAGCCTAAATGGCCATTCACACATAAAATTATCATGTTCACTCTTACTCCAAATCCTAAATACTTGAAAATCATTTTTCTCCATTTAAGTTTCAGATGTATAGGAGCAATTATATGAAATAAATACATATATTGGAATCTGCACTATAACAGTCATTAATATTATTTTAAATGAGCAAAAACATAGCCATAGCCTGGTGTGTCTACAATCATTCCTCTCATTTTCTTATTTAAAGAGTGTTGAACTTAATAGAAATTTAACTCCTATGTTTTTCCACTAGTCTTCGCTGTGTATGCAATCTTAGTATTCTTTTAAAAATAATGTACGACCTTTTCGAATCAGTATATAATAATGTCATAATATAATTATATTATTAATGAAATACCGTTGTTAAGGGCATTAATTAAAGAACTTTTCCCACTGTTTGCACTTCCCATAATTACAACTTCTTTGCAGTTGGGATAATCATCATAGAACTGATAATCGTCCTCTTTAACACCCTTCACAAAATCATTAATTCTCCTAAAGTCGAGTGAATGCACTAATTTCAACCCATTTTCTTTAAATATTAATAAAATATTCATAGACCAATTAAATTTCACTTAGAAATAATAAGCCTTTTATAAAAATTCAACATTTTCCTCTTGGTTTCCCTTATGCGATACAAAATAGTTCTACCCCAAAGTCATATACTTCTAATGAAACTGCATCTCAAATGTGTCCTTGAAGTCAGTCATAAAATTTAGTTTTTCATACTGTTTTTAAACATGATTGAGCTACTTCGTTGCAACTATGAATTTATGTTTTTATTCGTCTATTATCGTAGGAGTATTCATGTCCAATTTTTATTCTATAGCTTCATTTTATTGAAAATCATTTGTGTTTATTAGAGTATTTACATCTTAGTTATCAGTAGAATGATTGGTATTTTAAGTAAATGACTATTAAATATTATTAACATTGTGAGAAATATCCTCTGTGAGCGTTGAATTCAGAGATTAAGATTGATTTGTTGAAGTAGAAAACCCTCTGAAAAGAATTCTCTATTATAGCTGCAAGAGTTGTCTTAATTTTAAAGCCATCAAATAATTTTATAATTTTAGGTTAATATTTCTTCAAATGCATCTCAATCTCGTAATTTCAAATTGAAATTTAGAAGTTAAACATAAATAATCCATGCTTTTTAATAGGAATATTTTTATATTCATTAATCAATGCCACTTTTAGCAAGACCTCCCATATTTTCCTGTTAACCACTGGCCCCAGATTAACCCAATTTAGTGCCTGCAGCATCGTTCACTAATTTCTACACACCTTATTTTACTTTTCCTGCAGTATCGCCTGGTTTTACATTTTATTGTTTAATCATGCCTGCTTGATTTGTAGGGACAACTGCACTGCTTGCCCCAGCTGCTCCTTGCTTATTAGTGCCACCGAATAAATTCTCAGTGTAGGCTTTATCTCTCTATACAATTAAATTGAAGTTTACCATTTATTTCTTACATCATAATTGTTGTCTATGATCTTGAAGACTTCCACGAGATCTTCAATGACTTCACTGCTCATTTCAAGTCTTTCAATCAACACTCCCACTAAGTTTGGGGTCAACTCATTCACATCATCCATTCTCACATTCTTTCATAAATTGTTTTATTAATTAAATCACATATGAATTCATTATAAATATTTCTTGAACTTGCCTCTACGAGTCTATTGTTGTCTGCAAATACCAAATATATTGTTAATTGAATTGATGATTTGTCCAATTTCCTTAGAATTTTTATTGTTCTTGTTGATTTCATTTTCAAAATCTTGCTCCAATGCAGAGTTTTTCTCAGATATCTAAAATATTATGAGTTTATTGTTTAATTTTTCATACTTTTTCTAGTTCTGATTAAAGGCCTTGCATTTTTCTTTGCATCTCATAAAGTTAATTTTGGTGACAAAAATATAAATAAAATGGCATAGCAATCATATCTAATTTATACAGACTATTTTGAAAGAAGAAAATGAAATATAGTATTTAGCAGATAAATAACAAATAACTCTATTACAAAATCACTTGACCGAACAATTTAATCATTATTTTCTATTTAAGCTTAAATATAATGCTAATTATGATTTTCTAGGAGGACTCCTGCTCAATCGAAGTCCGGCTCCTCTTCATCATGATTTTCTTGCTGGAATAAGTCTGCGTCTACATTTGTGTCGATTTGAGTACTGCCATTGGTATCTTGAGATGCTTTAACACTTGACTTTATCATATCCTTTTGGCCGTCTTCCTAGCCATTTCTAAGATCGTCGCTTTCCTTCTTCTCTTCTTCGTCTTCTTCGAACTCCTCTCTCTCCTCATAGATTTGTTCGTCAGCTGCGTTTTCATCATCCTTGAAGAGTGATGGATCGTACTTGAAGAGTGCCTTACCACTCAAAATACTGTGGCCTCCCTTAGATCCTGCTTTCTTAGCCTCTTCCTTCATTCTATCTTCAAGTTCTTTCTGTTTCTTTTCGGCCTTTCGACGTTTCCAATCGTTGAAAGTCTCGAGAGTGACTGGAGTGAGGATGGTTGGAAGTTTCGCACGATCTTCTTCGATTTTCTCTTCAAGAGTCAACTCATCATCGTCGTTTTCCAAGGCCTTTGCTGCCTACTTCTTGTCTCTTTAGAGTACATACCCAGCTGGGAGAGCGTGAGTGTAAACACACTTTTCTCCTCCGTTTGGGCACTCCCAAAGCCAACCATATAAATTCTTCTCTACTTAAAATCCTTATTTTATCATAAATTTAAAGGAAAGTGTTATTTAAATTCTTTATTAAAGTTAAGTATCAAATAATAAGAGAATTATAATGCTATTGTATTATTAAAAATAAATATATTGGTATATACTGCTTCAACGAAATGCGAGCAAGTGATATCAGTTCTAGTAATATCTTTGCCCTTCTTATCTCTGGGATCAGTGTAGATATCAATCTTAGCAGCTTTACCATCGAGGTCCAAATCATGAGAGAATTTACACCTCTTGCCCTTCTCGCAAGCTCCTGCCTTGAAGTAAGCGCAGAGCACTGACTTTGGATCTTCACCCTCCTTGAGAACAGTCTGTTGAATATTGGTGATACCCTTGAAAAGTGTTTGTAGCAAAAGTTTTTGCTCAGCTTCCTTCTTCTTCTCTTCCTTCTGTTTGAATTCTTCCGCAATTCTCTTTGATTCTCCACCCTATACACCAAATGGTTAAAATAGCTTATAGTCGCACCTTAGAGTTTACCCCCATAACTTAGTTCTTCACTGATTTCACAAAGCTATAAAAGAAGGAGTTAAAACCTGAAAAGAAAAAATTTGAAGGGAAATAGGGTATTTAGTGAATTTGACAGTGTCAAATATCACTACCTATCATTGTAGTGAATGATGAAGATAATGAAAATAGCATTCTAATATTATACAATGCTATCTCAATCTATCATCTCCCACTTTATTCTTATTAATGCTTTATACGTACTTTTAGACAGACAATTAAATAACAGTACTATGATATTGAATATACTTAAATAAACTACTAATAATCTACCAGCGATTTTAATTGAAGAATAGACAGCCTTGGATTTGTTTTTATTCTTGAGACCGAAAGTCTTATCCTCGACGACCTTCTCCTTTTTCTTCATCTCGGTCTTTTTGCTTGGACCTGCGTCTTTCTTTGGACCCATCTTTAGTTAATATAATATGCACTAAACTCTTTATAATTTATATAATACACTCTAAAGCAATTAATATAATACTTATTACCTAACAAAATAGCAAATTCATTTGTGCTTTCATAATAATTTTAATTATTATAATGGAAAAGTTAAAGAAAAATTACAAAGTAAAAACGAAGTATGTGATACAAATACTTTTATTTATAAAAGGCATGATCTTCATTTGTATTACAAATATTATTTTGATTTTAATCGTCATTCAATTATAATATCTAAATTTTGGGTAATTATCGTATAAAGTTATATAATTATACCGCTATAGAGAAGAGCCTAAATTTTAATCCAAAAATATTTGAATTGATTCAGGTTATTCTAGATATTTACTTGATGATATAAATTATTTCTTATTATACTATAGATCAATTTATCAAAGCTGTGATTTTAAACAATTGTATAGCTATTTATTTTTCTTTTATCACAATTATAAAGTATTACAGCAATTATTATCATAATATTAAATTGAATAGTTGAATATAGAGAATAATTAAATTAATAATATTATTACTTAAAATGTAAAATTATTAATAGTCCCTTAATCTGATAAACAATAATAATGACAACAGAAATTAATAAATCTTGCAGTAGTCACCCTTACCTCACTAAGCTTAAAATATTGAATAGAATTCAACATAAAACAATAAATAACAACTAGAAAGTAACTTTCCAAGTCCTTTGTAATCTAATATTGTAGAAATACATTTGAATTTGGAAAATTAATTATAATTAAATTAAATATAAATCAAAATCGTGGCAGTTAAAGTTGGCCAATTTGAACGATCTTGGGCTCATTCGATAGAGAATTAAAATTTAGCTAGACTTTGCTATTGGCGGTACTATTTTATCGCATCCCTGTAGCGAGATAACTCGAGTTTAATTAAATTCCTCTAAATTCATTAAATTATACCCTCACATTAAACTCGAGTTATCTCGCTACAGGGATGCGATAAAATAGTACCGCCAATAGCAAAGTCTAGCTAAATTTTAATTCTCTATCGAATGAGCCCAAGATCGTTCAATGGCCAACTTTAACTGCCACGATTTTGATTTATATTTAATTTAATTATAATTAATTTTCCAAATTCAAATGTATTTCTACAATAGTGAATAAAGTAAAATAAAAGGTAACTAAGGAAGTATTTAAAATTTAATATATTTTAATCCAATTTATTATTAATAAATTAAATTTGTTTAAGGTAATCAATAAATTAATATAAATCTAATGACTGTTAGT
Organism: Oxytricha trifallax; assembly: GCA_000711775.1. Classification (NCBI taxonomy): domain Eukaryota; phylum Ciliophora; class Spirotrichea; order Sporadotrichida; family Oxytrichidae; genus Oxytricha; species Oxytricha trifallax. The sequence goes on along the minus strand of ARYC01002820.1, from coordinate 7,200 downwards.
TTGACATATTCTGAAGATTTGTATTAGAAGAGATTTTTTAAATTTCTATTTTATTCAGAGAAAATTATAAAGTTTTGATTTTCTAAGTTTTTCTCTTTAAATTTAGACATTAACTATCTATTCTAATAATTTTATATAATTTTTTGCAAAAAAAGCGCCCTGCTATATTATATTTTATCAATAAATTTTTAATAAGTGAGAATTCTTTTAATTCTAGTTATTCCCTGGAAATATGCATGGATGAAGATCAGAACTATTTTTAAAATTATGAGATAATAAACTTATCTATTTAATTTACTTTTGTCTATATTTTATTACATGTTTCATATTTTATTTTGTTATGATAGAACCTGTAAAATAACAATAACAATAATAGCATCAACTACTCTACAGATATAACCAACGCATTTACAGCTTGGATAATAGATCAGAGAGATGAAAACCTCAAATTGGTCAGGTTTCATTTATCCGGAATGACCCTTATCCAAATAATCATATGGTTTCAAGAGCCAATAAACTGCAATATTCCCATCACTTAGTGGCTTTCATACTTTTATAAAAATATTATATGAGGTATACTTATTTGATATTTCATATTAAGTTGATTTTATAAACATTGCTTCTAATATCATGTTTCTTAATGTTAGTAGATGCTATATTTCGATTAAAATGATATAGATTTTAAGTTTTTAAATTCTAAGCAATAAAAATATCTCGACATTAATTTTTTCATATCTTTATGTAAAAGAATTTCGAGTAATGAGAATTTACAAAATAGACAAATTTTTAAGTGAGTAAATCTCAATGAGTCGCATTATAAAAAGTCTGAAGAAATTAGCTTTAATTGAGATGGTTATTGAGCTGGCAGGAGTGGGCTGGATAATTTATGGAGAAAAGATATTTTACTCAGACCAAAATACTTGCAACTGGGAAAATAGACATTCATTTCATTTTATATATATCAATTTAATTAATAAAATAGTTAATTAAAAGTAGAATTAAGATTCATCAACGTATATAATGATGTTCTTACTGCTTACATTTGGAATGATTCTTATATTTAAATGGGTTTTAAGATTGCTAGAAACTACTTGCATTTTAATCAAGAAGCTTCAATTCTGGTATCATACTAGAAATGACAGAAGAGGGAATAGATAGAATATAGAGAATCTTCATTTTGTTTAGAAATTTTTCTTATTTATTGACATTTAACTAGAAAATTGTTGAATTATATTAGTTTATTAGAGACTAAAAAATTGTTGTGTTATATTAGTTTAGTAGAGAGCGAATCTAATGGTTGCTCCAGTATAACCAGAAATCTTTATTATAAGCAATACAATTAACAGCAGAACCTTCAATAATAATAGTCATCTGCGAAGAAACAGATAAGGCATTATTAAGACATTTTTCAAGTTAAAAAAGACAAGATTTGATTAAGTCAAGTCCACGGGAAATCAGTGTGCTATATGTCTAGATGATATGAGTATCGAAGATGGTTAGAGAGATCTATAGAATGATACTGAAAATCTATTGAAGCCACTTTCACTACCTTGTGATAAAATTTTCATAAATTCTAATTTAAAGAGGTAAAACTATTAGACTATTTATAAAGTGTGATAGTCAGAGAAGACATGCTTTTCACGAGAAATGCTTGAAATCATGGCTAAAGTACAAAGAAGAATGCCCACTCTGTAAATAAAAAATAAAACCTCATAAAGTTCTAATTAAAGAACATAATAATCCAAATGTTCTAAGAATATAGCATTTGGAAGATTGAGATTTCTAGCATTACATTTATTAACTTATTTAATTTCTTAAATGATTAAATTAATTTAATTACTGCTATTTATACTTTAATCCTCATTAAAAATGTTCAACACGTTTTTCTACATAATATAAATCTCACATTAAAAATGCAAAATCTGCCAAAGGTATAATAGGGCCTTCAATTGTAAATAAATCAGTACTTTCTTCACATTCCTTTGGATAGAATTCTTCTTTCCTGAAATCAGTTCTTGGTATGTATGCTCCTTTCTTAAAAACAACTTATGTTATATTTGGTCCATCATTAATAGCGAATTCAGGCATTCCATCTGATTCTCTGAAAAACACGTTCCAAAATTGCTCATCCGAGGAGATAGTTTTAAAGCCATAATAGCTTCCATTTGTTTATAGAACGCATTGAAGCCCAAAAGCTGTAGTGTAAGAATCAGTCAAAATAGTATAAAAATTGCAAATATAAAAATACTTAAATAAAAAGAAATGAATATAATAGTTACTTGGAAAATTCTTAGTATTGTAAATAAAAATTATGTTTAATTTATTCAAAATCTTTTTATTATTATGAATTTAAGAATTAAAATATATTTATTTTTGCTGCTAGAGCCCAATATATATTAATATTTTTAAATTAAATCTCTAAATAAAAATTTTATTATAGCTGGATATAGAGTTGAAGTATGATTTTAATTAAAATTAAGTTTCATTTACTCCTAATATAAAACATGAGTAATTTTTGGAAATTTTTCTATTAAAAGTATAAAATCTTTAAATATAAACACTTTTTATATATAAAATAAATTATTAGACTGAAATAATAAACTATGAATAAATTAACTTTCATTTTAATAGAAAAATAGTTTAATAAATAAAAACAAATTTAAATAAAAATAAGTATAAATAATTTCATTTTTTAATAATATAATAATAATGGGCTCAAGTAGTAAAAATATGAATTTTATCACTTGAGCCCATTTTAAATATATAAATATAAAAATCAAACAATTTTTTAAAAAATAATTATAATCATGTTTGAATAATGCTTCAATTTATAATTAGTCATATATTTAGAATTTAAATATTCGCGATTTTTATACTATTTTAACTGAATCTGCTCTAGGGAACCACATTTCACTTATGATGTTCCTGATTGTGTCCAAGCTCTCATCAAAACGAGTGATATTGCATTGACTTGCCTTTGTCTGCTCATTGTAATCTATGTCCATAATCATTGCATATTTATAGTCTCCAATTACTGATTATATGGGCATCTGGTCTTTGATGTCCCCAACTCCCTTATAGTAGTCTTAGCGTGCTCTGTTATTTTCTGAGTCAACTTTCAAATGTAAAGTATAGCCTAAATTCTTAGACTTATGGAATTCAACAATTTAGGCGGTCATTTCATAATTCCAAAACACATTTACTGCAGGCCAGTGCCCAAGTCTCCAAGGGAATACTAAGTTATGTAAGGGATAAGGTGCTAGGCATTGATTTTAATCAAAAGAAGGAAGTTTACCGTCTTGCTTTACTTCTTAAGTTTTTACTAACACAAAACTTGCCAATAATACCAAAAATATTGAAATTGTGATTCGTGTCAAATTTTTGCTCATTTTTATCTTTATCTTAATAAATTATTCTGGAAATTTCTATTAATCTTTGTTATATGGAATATTTTACTGTTAACATTTATAGCATACTGTTTGATCTGTATAAGAAATGCTCAAAGAATAGTCAAATATCAATGATAGACTTATAGATGCTGAGGGAATTTGACTATGAATCAGAAGAAAAAAAGTAAATTGAGAAATCTTAGATCTATCTCGGTTATAAAATACTCTGGTCTATCAGATTGTTTATCGATGGAAAGAAATTTCCTTAAGGAAACATCAGAGAGCATAAATGGAGATCATACATTCATGATGTGATCTAATTTTTATCGACACCAGAATATCTTAAGGTTTTGCTAGAAATAGATGCTGAAACCTTATTCTAGGTTATCTCTATTCTATTTTACCCCAGTAAACCTTTTGAACTAGTATAGCAGGGTAGAGATTTAATCTCCAACCCAAGCTTGAAATCTCTCACCCACATAGAATTCATTAAAGACCTTGAATCTTACTGTCTACAAGAAAAGGTGTCTGAGCACATTAAAAATTAATATCTTTTCTTTGTGGCAAATGTGGTGGCTAAATCTTAAATCTAAGGCTTTGAACCATTTTTCTACTTTAATATTGCGAGGGAATTGATGAGTAAGCATCGTAGATACTTAGAGTTCAATAAAAACCTTCATGAAATGTCAAATAAAAAGAAGAAGAAAATTAATGACTAGTTGAGCAAATCAGGAGACATGAACTTATCGAAATAATCATAGATTGATGAAATGAAATACTTGCAAAAGACTGAAAATGACTTTATTAATCTATTCAAACTGAGTGAACCTCTAGATGATTTATAAATATCTGACCTGTTAAAGCTTGCTGAATTCACTTAATTGTAAGTAATTTGTGATTTACCCAACTTTTCATAGTAACTAAGTGAAGGTTTATCTCTACGAAAAGAAAGAGGAGTATGTAAAATGCTTCTAGATGCTACTTACAGACTATAAAACCAGTGAAACTTGGACTGCTGAGTAGTAAGCTGAACGAGTAATAAAATGGATTAAAGAAAAGCTAGCACTTCTTGAAGGAAGAGCTGAAGTATCGTAGTCTGTTTTGGACAAGAACACATTTGAATAGTTTAAGAGAGAGGTCACGCAAAACATTAAGAAGATAGTTGTTATGAATGCCAAAGAGACCATAACTTTGATAGATGAGAAGTTCAGCGGAAATCACAAAGACATGATAGATCAGTTGAGCAGGGATCCATATGAGCAGATGCTTTACCTCGAAACTTTACTTGAAGAGTAAGATTAAACAATCTAAGAAACTATTAAGAACTATGGATTGAATTCATCGAACCCAAAGGAAGCAAAGATATTTATCGAATATTTGAAGCTACACTTGAAGTTGTGTTGTTTACATAACAAGAAAAAGGTCCTAAGCATTGTAGAGAAAATGGTAAAAAATACCTACTATCCTATTGAAGATTGCCTTCAAATTTGTCAAGAACATGACTAAATTGAGGCTGCATTTTTGTTAAACAAAAAGCTTGGAAAATACTATGAAAGTGTAACGTAAGGTTTATCAATTATATAGTCGAGGGTTGATCTTACAAAACTTAAAATTGAGGTTTATCATGCTCACAAGAAAGGTATAAGTTTATAATTCCCTTGCAGTCATGAATACCTTACTGAGTGCAACATGTTTGATTCAGTATTCAAAAAGATGGGGGGGTCTAAGTCGGTGCAAAAATTTTTTCAAAATCCTAAGTCGGTGCATGATCAATTTTTGACATTATTGATATATTTTATCATCCTACCCCACATCATTATTAACTAAAATTTATGTCTCAGTTTCTGAATCGAACTCATTCATTAGATTTCGATCATAGGACACTTATAATATTATAACAAAAATATTTTTTCTCTGTGACAGATATTTGTTTAAGTAAAATAAAAAAATATTATTTGATATTTTAACATCTAATTAGTCAGTACAACAAAACTGGGGATTAAAAATATCATTATTATTCGATAATTTAATGATGTCTGGCCTTATTATAAAAACCATTGACTCAATTAGTTGTCTTTTATAAAATACACAAATTAGTGTGTACGAATTTTTAATTCCAGACATCATTAAATTATCGAATAATAATGATATTTTTAATCCCCAGTTTTGTTGTACTGACTAATTAGATGTTAAAATATGAAATATTATTTTTTTATTTACTTAAACAAATATCTGTCACAGAGAAAAAATATTTTTGTTATAATATTATAAGTGTCCTATGATCGAAATCTAATGAATGAGTTCGATTCAGAAACTGAGACATAAATTTTAGTTAATAATGATGTGGGGTAGGATGATAAAATATATCAATAATGTCAAAAATTGATCATGCACCGACTTAGGATTTTGAAAAAATTTTTGCACCGACTTAGACCTTCCCCCCAAAAAAGATCTTAAAGATCTGCAAGAAAAATTCGAAGGAAGTTGAGCATGATAAAGAGGAGCTAATTTGGTTTGTGGTCATTGATGCTGTATAAGATATAAAAAATAATGATATAGTTACACACAAGAAATAAACCTTATAATTAACCATAATATACATGCTTAATTTAATTATAAATTTATTGCAGAGAATTTTTCTAGCAAAGATTGAATATTTTCGCAGACGCCTTAATCAGGAAAATACCATTCAGAAATTTCTTGAATCACCTTTTGTCACGTAACAAAGATTTGGAATTCTAAGAGTATTAAGATATAATTTTGCAACTTTTTGGATAAGCGAACTCAGAATGCTTGATATTGCAAAATGCCAACAACTCAATCTATAAAGTCAATACAGAATTGTTCTAGTATAATATTTAATTTAAAAGTTGATGTGACATGGAAATATGTAATTTAAGAACATAAACCTCCATATCTATTTTACTATAATTCTCTCAATAAACAATGAAGGGCATCCTGTTTAGACAAAAATTCTGTTTCTTATGTAAAAAGTTCATGGATCAACATTTATATGATGATGCTGAAATATCCACTTAAGATGCTTTTTCTTCTTCTCAGTTCTCAGATGAAGAAGACGACGATGACATGAATTTTGGATCAGACAATATCATTGTTTATATATATATATTTTAAGGTTAATTTATAATTTAATTAATGGCTATTTATATTTAAATTTTTCTTACAACATGGGTGGTGCATATTTCTATGACTCATCCAAAGAGATAATTAAGTTATTTGCCTGTAAACACACTTTTCACATTAGATGTTTGAAGAAGCATTATAAGACTAAATACTAAATTATTTATTATGTATTCTTTAAAGTTTCTATATAATTTTTCTTTAATTTGACTTATATTAACATTTCTAATACGATGAAGTAGAGGAAATTTTCACTAGAAAATTTGAGAAATTGAGATGCCCAACTTGTAATTTGAAAAATTACGATATAGAAAATGAAAATAAACGTGGCAGATTAGGCTAAGCAAATAATAAAACCATAAAATAAAATGTAATAAATACTAGAATTCAAGCTGGCAACTAAGATGATGCCCAATTTGGAAGTAATAATCATAAGATTTGGATTATAACATTATATTAAAATCAATTCTTAATTTAATTTAAAGAATAGCAGTTCTAATAGAACAAATAGCATGAATTTAAGTGATGATCCAATTGAGAGAAAAATACAGGCTCGTTAATATAGAATGACAATGAAATCTTAAACACTGATAAATAGGCAGCTCTAGAAATTAACAAAATAAATGCAATATTTCGAGGGATCAAAGGATAGTGAGGGTTTAATGATAAA